>JAFVLL020001251.1:0-13723 GCA_021397915.2 Tor tambroides | reverse complement strand
ATAAACGGAAGATTTGAAATGGGTCTGTAATTTGCTAGTTCACTAGGATCTAGTTGTGGTTTCTTAATAAGAGGCTTAATAACCGCCAGCTTGAATGGTTTTGGGACGTGGCCTAGAGATAATGATGAGTTAATAATATTGAGAAGCGATTCTTCTACTACAGGTAGTAACTCTTTCAGTAGTTTAGTGGGTACAGGATCTAATAAACATGTTGGTTTAGATGCAGTGATAAGCTTAACTCTTCCTGTCCTATAGTTGTAAAGCACTGCAGTTTTTCTTTGGGTGCGATGAATGAAGCTAAATTACAAGATGCTGTTGAATCTACATTTGTTATTGTATTTCTGATGCCATCTATTTTGTCAGTGAAGAAATTCATAAAGTCATTACTATTAAAATGTGAGGGAATCTTTAGTTCAGGTGACATCTGGTTATTTGTTAATCTAGCCACTGTGCTGAATAAAAACTTTGGATTGTTTTGGTTATTTTCTATGAGTTTGCGAATATGCTCAGTCCTGGCAGCTTTTAGAGCCTGTCTATAGTTGGACATACTGTTTTTACATGCAATTCTAAAAGCTTCCAAGTTAGTTTTTCTCCATTTGCACTCAAGATTACGAGTTTCTTTCTTGAGAGAATGAGTATTACTGTTGTACCATGGCGTTGGCGTACGTTTTTCTCTAACCTTTTTTTAATTTGAGGGGGCAACAGCTTCTAATGTATTAGAGAAGATAGAGCCCATATTCCTAGTCATTTCATCTAGTTCATGTGTATTTATGGGTACACAGAGCAGTTGAGATAAATCAGGCAGGTTATTTGTGAATTTATCTTTGGTGGTTGGAATAATAATTCTACCCGGACGAAAACGTGGATCCACGTACTTAATATCAGTAATACACAGCATGCACGATAGGTAGTGGTCAGTTATATCATCACTTTGAGGTACAATACCTATGTCAGTAAGATCAATTAAATGTGATATAATTAAATCTAGCGTATGATTAAAATGATGAGTGGGCCTAGTGACGTTTTGCTTAACTCCAAAGAAGTTTATTAAGTCTGTAAACGCAAGTCCTAACGCATCATTTCTATTATCAACGTGAATGTTGAAGTCTCCGACAATTAGTGCTTTATCAACATTAACCAATAGGTCTGAGAGGAAATTTCTGAGAGAAGAATTCTTTTAGGAAATCTGTATATGGGCCTGGGGGTCTATACACAGTAGCCAGAGCGAGAGATAAGAGAGACTTATTTTGTTTATCTAACAGTGTAACAGTAAGCAGAAGTAATTTGAATGAGTTAAATCTGTATCCTGTTTCCTGAGTAACATTGAGAATATCACTATATAATGCTGCAACACCGCCGCCACGACCAATCTGACGGGGCTCATGCTTATATTCCACGATTTGTGGAACGGTTCTGAGATTTTCCAAATGCATCGCAATTCTCTCTGGTATCGATTCTGAGCTAAATTTTTAACAGCAGATGGCGCTCTAGGCTAGTTTTTAACTGCACAGTCAAACACACAAAGAAGAGTGCATGTACGTTCAGTAATGCATGTGGTTAAATGTACTTGCTCCTCAGTTTTTATGGTTTTATGCCACGGGATTATGTAAACCGTCTACAATGAACACCCTTGTAATTCACTTCAGCCTTTTCAAACTTTATGAATGATTATTTTAGGTTAAAGTGGTGTGTGTAAGGGACTGAAATTGCAGAATCGATGCAGTTAAATCTGCTATCCACCATTTTTATTTATTTATGAATTTATTTTCTCAAAAACCTGCTTTTTCGAATTCCTCCTAATTAAGCCATTGGTCTGATTTTCTCCAAATTCAATTCAGATCATCATCAGAAAATGGCAGTAAAAAGTTATGGATTGTGCATCGACAGACAAAACCATTTCAGAGTACTTTTCTTAGGGATAACGTGCACAAATTATCCCAAGACCAGGATTGTCCATTAAATAAACGGGTAATTTAGATTCCATGTTGACCTAAAGATCTTTGAAAAGTCTTAGTGCTATTCTTAATGCATTGATGCATACTTTGTGTTGGGAGTTGATGGCAGTCAAGTATCCTTATGCCTGCAGCACATTCATTTGTCTTGCATTGTTGTGCACACAGGTGAAAGAGACATTGAGTAATAGACACTAGACAGATTGGAAGAACAGATCAGGACCAATTGTGCAGAGATTCCCATTGAAAGCCTTGAGTTATGCAGTTGCATTTCCACCCTAATTGATTAGCGACACATGCTAGCCTGGCCTTCACTTATTTATGGGCACAAAAAAAAAGAAGCAGCAGCAGCACATACTAAAGTAAAAAGTATTCTAGGCTTGTTTTCTAGTTAAATATAAAAAAATAAATACTTTTTTTCTTCCTAAAAATGTGTATTTAGGAACATCATCTAAAACTCCTTAGATCTATCTATCTATCCTGAAAATGTATATTGAATATATGAAGAGTTTGCTTCCAAAACGCGATAAACACCTTTTTTTTTTTTTTTTTTTTTAAATGAGTTTCTGCCAAAATCAGCATTCTATCTGGTCGGTA
Source organism: Tor tambroides (assembly GCA_021397915.2). Lineage (NCBI taxonomy): Eukaryota > Metazoa > Chordata > Actinopteri > Cypriniformes > Cyprinidae > Tor > Tor tambroides. The sequence continues at coordinate 11,174 of JAFVLL020001251.1, read as the reverse complement.
ATGAAAAATCAATTTTTAATTTTACGCAAAATGCGATATCCGCTGTGTTATTCTGTCATGTTTTCTCCCTTTTTTCCAAACCGCAACAAACGCCATTTTCCCTTCTCTGCAGAACACAATATATCCGCTCAACCAATCACAGCGCACCATTCCACACATTGTAAACACTACCGGTAATGGCGCGCTTTGAATACAATCACCATCCTAGTTTCCTCATCTACTTTGTGATCAACAAACAAACAAAAAAAATTAGGGCTGCACGACAAATCGCATGTGATTGTCATGCGCATCTCATCAGTAAAGCCGGTTTTGTGATTAATAGTAAATCTCCATCACGTGCTTTCAGATGGAGCGGCATTTTAATACACAGAGATCACTGACAAGCTACGCAATATCGCATCAAAGGTTAATGCACTTTTGAAAGCTGAATGTAAGGGAAATGTCATTTTCCCCCTTGGTACATAAAGCGATCGTGTTCCCCCTCCGTACAGATCGCGTTCCGCGTTCCCCTTGGTAAATCGCATTCCGGGGGGGTTCCCCTTGGTAGAAATCGCGATCGCATTTCCCCCTTGGGGGCCCCCCCTCCCTTGTCGGGCCCTTAGAATCGTTTCCTCAGCTCCTCTCATTTGATGAATTACTACTGCCATGATCAAGAGATAATGTATACAAGAATCTATTTTAAATGAAAGTCTGCTTAACACAACACTAATTGGACCAGGCAAAAGTGTTATAAATAAAAAACAATCACTAATTTGTATAAAAATGAAACATGTTTTGAGCAAAGGTATGGTCATATTAGCAAAATTGGCGAAAAAGAGTCCATTGTTAATTGCCAATAATGCAGAAATGAATCTCCACTCACACAGAAATAGCTTTCAAACCAAACAGCTTTCGAATTCAAGTGACCAACTTGAACACATGCGAAGTCTGTTGGAATTTTTCCATCCTCACATGAAACTCAGTTTTCTATTGAAATGACTGGATTTTGCCCAACAACGGTAAATGTGACCAAACCTTAACACACCTTTTGCTTGTTTTACATGTCAGTAAAATGGTGTCCTGTTGTCTAAGTGTGTGTTTTTGGCCAGAATCAGGGAGTCAAGATTTGGCTGGTTAGGATGAGCAGGTAGCCCCTGCTGGTAATTACTCCAGAGAAATTAGTCACATGGCATTTATGACTCTAGTAATTGGGTCAAAATCTGTGCGCCCAGAAAAAGTACCCATGAGGAATGACGGCAGCATGCAGGTTGCGTACTTGCAGAGTAAATACGCCAGCAGATAAATGGAATAGTTCTCTCCAGGGATCTCCTTGGCCAAAATATGCTCCAATGTGAACCAGACTTCATGCCAAAAGTCAAATGCAAGCATGTCTCATATGATATTTCCAGTAGCTCTAAAAATAAGTCTACATAACTTAAGATGATTCCATGTCCAAAATTTTACCTGTGAGAAGCTCTATTCTCATATATCTTAGTGCCAGCTCCAATGCTATCCAATAGAATCTGGCTATGGCTCTAATTGGGAAACTCCAGAAGGGAGATATGGGCAGTTGGTGTGAGACTGACCTGGACATCAGAGGGGGGTTTGGGAGTAAAGTCATTATCTCAGCCACCCGTCCAGGTTTTCACTGATAATTTGCAGCAACTGGGTACGATAGAAGCACAATAACAGCATCCAGCAGGTATTATCTGGACTGCTGGGTGAAAGATCCTTTCTCTTTCACAACGTATGTCAACCGTATTTTCTGACAGGCTAATCTCAGCAGATGGGGAAGACTGTTTTCAAAGGCAGATGGGAATCCTGGCTCGCAGCCAGGAATATTCCTTCTATTTTGATACAAATGTCCACATATACTGACAAGGCTCGCTTCCTGATGCTTAAGAATTCCCCTATGGAATCGGATGGAATAGCTTATCAAATTGAATATTCATGTACATGTCAACCATTAAATTAAATAGACAGTCCAATTGGGTTTTAGAAAACAATGTGGGCAGCATTAACATATTTATATTTCTAACATGCGGCTTTCCTTTAACTGAGATTCTGAATAGCAAGGGAGACCAAGGACAATTGTTTCATAAAGCAAAGACTGCTACAAATTTGCATGCCATAATTTGATACAAGAAATATATGCACCGGCAGTATTAGAAATATAATGTACCTACATTCTTAAAGACTTAATCATGAACCATTTAAAGTTGTAAATAGAACAAAGATTATTGGAGTACATTTTTCAAGAAAATGCTATTTCAGACTTTCTTTCTACCTCAAAATTTAATGTTTAATTTTTAATGTGTTACTTGCTATTTCTTTGTAATCATTTATGAAATGTACTATCAATTTCTGAGTGAAAACTGTTTCTACACCAATTTATTTTTTGTCAATGTAAGCTTATTGTTTTGCAGCTTGCAGACTATTGCTGTTGTTATTTTTGTTGTCAGTTATTTATTTGCTATGTGCTCATCTTTTTAGTTGTTGATGTTTGAGATTTGTGTTTTGAAAAAAAAAAATACTGAAGAATTTTGACTGAGTTCTTAATTCACACACCGAATGACTAAGAGTGATGACAAAAATAAAGTTATAAAGTCACTAACTACATAATTTATTAATGCTTCAATGCATGCTGGATGCTTTCAAAACAAAAAAAGAAAAAAACAAAAAAAAAGAAAAAACAAAAATAATCATAGCTCTTTGTAATGACAGCTTTGGTGAATAACATTAAAAAATAGTTCACAATTCATTGTCTTTCAGTCAAAATGACCTGTATTCTTTATACAAATCTAATTTATTTTATTTATTTTTATTTTTTTAAATATTTTTACATTCTCAAAATCTTTTTCTTTTTTTTTTTTCAAAGTGTATCTTTGGACATTAGAAAAAAATAAATAAATCAACTAGTCAACCTCACTGTTTGACTAGTTCTTTAGTCAACCATTGTGACTGGACCGTTCCTAATTTTCTGTAAAGGTAAGCAAAAAAAAAAAAGAAAAAAAAAGAATTTGTTTATTATAAGGGTAAAAGAAACACCAAGCCAAGCCCTTGATTGGACCTGTACGCAGGCCAGTATAATTGATTAGGTAGAAGAGCTCTCCCAGACTTGCAAATTCTCTTGTACCGCCACAATCTCAACTTGGCTTACTTGAATAACACACTCTTTCTGTTTGTTTACAATGCAAAAACACTGTGCTGTCAGGTGTCTATGGAAAACTATCCATCAGAGGTGGCTGCTTGCGGTCGGACTCTTGTAATGAGCTGTCTTCCTAAACAGCAATAGTTCAGGATAGATCATTTACAGCAAAGCACACCTCTTTCCTCCGCAGTATAAAGCCAATATGCTGTTGGCACAGATGGACCCTGGCTGCTTGGAAGTTGAAGTTTTTGAATATATGAATTTATATTTACTTTTTTTATCTTAGTTTTCTCAGGTATTTGCATGTGAAGCACAGTTCTAGAACTTTTTTGTTGTTGTTGTTTGTTTATGTAGAATATCAATATATTAATAAAGGGATAAACCCTTTTACATATGTACAACTTATATATATAGGTTAATAAAAAATAGAAATTATTATTATTATTATTATTATTATTATTATTATTATTAATAGTAGTAGTAGTATTCATAAGTTGAGTTTTTTCCATAAATTTTATTTCTGTAAATTTCTAACAAATGAGCCATTACGTCTGACACAATTAACACAGTGCATTTATAATATATATATATATATATATATATATATATATATATGTATAAATATATATATATATATACACAATAAGTTGAAGTTTTATATTAAAAGAAACACGTGTACCTATAAATTCAAATAATATCACAAACAACATTTATTAGCTGTTGAAATAGCAACACAGGAATTATGTAATAAGTACATTATTGTACAAACTACTAAAGCCAATTTATATAAATGCTGAAGGAGTTCCTCTGTCTGTTACTTTTCCACTTCCATCTTTTTAAAGTTTCTTTGTGTTATCAGTTATTTTCAAAGGAGCTCTGACTGTCAGTGGCTTACGGTTATTATCAAAGCACTGAATCCTCACTAAAAAGAGACAGTGCTAGCCTAGATTCAGACACTTAAATAGTTCATAGAAGAAGAATAGCGTCTCAGCACTTTCAAAGACTCTGTGCATGTGCAATTTTGCTAAAATACACATACTGTTATTTTTGCAATGTATAGTTTGCTGTCCCTTTTATTTAAACCTAATAATTTTTCCCTAAGAAATACTTGGATATTTAAACCACTATTAAAAATATCAAACGTTTAATGATGTTGCAAAACCCCTGGTCAATTGTGCAACAGTACCTCAGCATCAAACATTCTTTAACGTCATTGTTACATCAGTTCTTAAGCACAGTTTTGATACAAGCAGCAATTTACACTCATACTCCACTTGAAAAACGTTTTATCCTCTGTAGAATGCTTGTGGCAAACACTTAAAAGCATTGATAGCATATTTAACATGAGTGAGGACTAAATTGCCATTGCTCAGAAGGGAATCAGCAGGTGGTTTTACTATTATACCACCCACAGTCACAACACAAAGAGGGAATATTCTCAGAATTAATGTGATGTTTATATATAAAACACACACACACACACACACAAAATGTGTCAATGCAGTGGCTCTTTCACAAACCCAAAACAAAATATTATTCACAATGCAGCAGTTGTGAATAATGTCAAAACATGAAGGTGGAAAAACATAAATTAGCATGTAAATAGAAGGTGTTGCTTATTGAAAAAAAATATCTACAGAATAAGACATTTCAATGGCAAGCATACCATGTGGTATGATATAGAATCTGTCATAACAATATTTGCATTTTTACCAAAAGGAAATCACTTTTGATTTGAAAGCATTGCCCATGTGACGTTACAGTGCAATGATTCATTCACGTCTAGTGTTGCATCAAAGTTCTACTTTTATTTTTAGAGCTGTTGCTTTTATATTTGAATCAAATTACTTGCATGATATAGATTAATTAAATTAAAGGCAACTGAATCACATTTGTCAATATTTGTTCTGAGAAATTCCACCAAATGAAACTTCAGACACATTATTGCAGCAGAGAGATTAAATAAGCATTAAATAAATGTCACAAAAAGTCAATGAATTGTTTATTTCCATATCTTTACCAAGTCTGTCACTGGCCATGTAGTTGAGTTTGTCAGTCTGTCTGAGGTAGACAAATTCACATGATCCGTTCTTGTATTCCATCTGATCCATTTCTTTAATTGTCGGTCTTTAATTGTCTGTTGTAGAGGAGTTTGCCTCGTTCAGAGTCCTTGGTGAGAATGTTTTTTGTTCCTATCTCTGGCCAGGTGTGACCCTTGGGTCACGGGATCCTGACCAACCAAAATGGGTAACACTTTAGTATAGCGACCAATTTTCACTATTAACTAGTTGCTTATTAGCATTCCTATTATTAACATATTGGCTGTTTATTAATATAAAGTACACGTTCTGCATGACCATGTTCTACATCCCTAATCCTACCCAAAACCTAAATTTAACAACTAGGCTACCTTACTAACTATTAATAAGCAGTGAATTAGGAGATTATTTAAGGAAAATTCATAGTTAATGGTTTGTTAATAGTAGGGCTGATTTTTCTGGTCAACTATAGTCGTTCACATTTGAAGCATTAGTCGACTAATCGCATGTTTATTAATAAACAATTTAAATTAATGAGCCTTTAATCGCCTATATAGCCTAGCATTTAAGCGCATGCATGAAGCTTGCCACAGCACTGGCAGAAGTAATGATTACAAATGTGTCAGGGAAAAACAATAAGGAGGCTGCATTAACATTTTAACAATCCATTGATAAACTAGTGCTTTTTTTTATCATCTTAAGAGTTTAACTCACTGATCTATATAATGACTGGATCGCTCGTTGCGTTCTAAACCATAGATATATATACGACAGGCAGTGAAGCCACCGGAAGTGTTCGAGCCGCCATCTTAGTATTCCCCACCTGCAGAGAGCACCATTGACCACCAGCAAAAACACATACCTAAAATCACCCGATTTGAAGCGAATCAGTCACACAAGATTAGTTTTTATGTTATGTATATGTAAATTAATTTTTACTTCAGATGTTTTCTGCAATGTTTATGATCTTTTTGGGCAGGATAAGCGATATATTGAAAACATTAAGGTGGGTGTGTCTGCTGCGCACTTGTCGACACAGGTAACTGATCCAACACAAAATATATTTCTTTATGTACTGTACGTATTATGCAGGTATTATATAACATCCAAAATCGATTCAAATGTAAAATGAATAATACAAGCATCTGTTAGTGTTCTATGTTGTATTGAAATGAAAAGCTTGCACCGTCTTAGAAATAAAGCTTTATGTCTTGAAGTCCGTACCATATGTTGTCATTATTTCTCTGAATAAGTTATGTGTATATTTTTAATGTCCTGATTGAGTAACATCTATTTCAGACTCTCCAAGATCGCACAAATATGGCGTTTTACCGTTTCCATTTAAATGTTATGTATGTTAAAGTAATAATTAAACCAACTGTTAAATACCTGCTTCAAAATGAACGCTGTTAACAAAATCATTGCTGAAATAGGCTATTTGCAGTTAGCCTACTGTATGAATAAAAACATAACAAAATTACATAAACAGTGAAGGTGAGTTAAGGTATGTGTATACAAAGCATAAATCTTTATTCAGATTTCAGAATGAGCACCTTGTCATTTGTAATACATATGTTGAGGATCTCATCTGTCTGATGTTCATCATGCTGATGTGCGCTGCTGTAATGTATATGAACCATGATATGAACGTAACTTTTTAATAAACAGGGAAAATTCCTGACATTAAACAATAACCATTTACATGCTTAAGACGTTTGCGTTGTAAGAATGTACAGGGATACTTCAGATATAAAAACGCTGACTTAGGTGATATTTTCTCAATAAAATCATACGACTTCCTATTAACTCAATAGAATGTATGGGAACACTAGGGAATACCAATATGGCGGCACGGCGGCTTCACTTTTATGACATCATGAGCAATCAAGCTCTATTATAGATCAGTGGATTAACTCGGCGACACTGATTTATGGCATGATCTCCGCAGTAGTGATCCTCCTGTATGCATGTTTCATACGGATACATAATCTGAGAATATTTGTTTTCCATTTGAACTGGTTTATTTAAAAGTAGACATTTCACTCTCTATAGATATTTTTTATGTCTGTAAGGCAGAGTTTCAAGGTTTTGCGCTCAAGTTCACAGACCGAGACGGCAGAAAGCGCTTCCTGTTCGCTTTCATTATTATATAAAAGCGCAGTGTTTCGTTGTTATTGTGAATGCACACAAATAAACTTAGAGTCTTTACAGATTTGAAAGATGTATTACTCTTATCTGTATGACCAAAAATGCAAAGTATTTTACTGTAAGAGCAAGTGAGTGCACCGGCGCCCCCTGTCCTGCAGAGCGCGCTGCTATTCAGCTTCAAACACTCCGCACAGACACTGCCAATTTAAGTTAACATTGAGCGGCCATGTAAAGTTGCTAATACTTACATATTTCAGATGATAAGCCATATTTGAGGTCGATGAATGATATAAGTGAGCATTTGGGTGTCCTGCCCGATGTACTACCATAGACCAGCCCTTAACGATCTGTGAGAGTCCACCAGTGTGGATTTTTTTTTTTTTTTCCTGTGACTAAACTAATCAAATTTCGGTCGACCAAGCCTCTTGTGGTCGACTAAGGGATAGTCGACTATTAAGGGGCAGCCCTAGTTAATAGCGAGAATTGGACCTTCCCAGCAGGCATCAGACATTTCCCAGATAGCAAAATGACTCCGGAGCGGATCCCAGGGTTCCCGCGGGTCCTTAAAAAGTCTTAAAAAGTCTTAAATTTACTTTATCAAATTTAAGGTCATAAAAAGTCTTAAATTGCACAAGAAAGTCTTAATTATGATTTCAAGAGGTCTTAAATTTGGGTACAGACCATAATCATGATGCAGCTTAATGTGACGATTAAATTTCAAAAAGCTATAAATAAATATGAGCGCTGCACGTTTCAAAGTCAGGTGCTGCGCTGCTTTGTGTTCTGCCGTTACCTCGGAAACAGTTCCGAAAGCGCCTCCTGCTGGCAGAGAATGAATCTGCATGTTCAATAAGGCTGTTGTCGTGAGTAAGGTATTCATGCAATACCAGAGGCTGTAGTTTCAGAACCGGATTTCTAGGACCCTATAGTTTTTTTTGTTTGTTTGTCTGTTTTTTAATTTAATTTAATTTATTTATTTTTTGTATGTATTATGTCAGGTCAGCCAGTTCTATCAAACCTTTACAATTAATCCAGAACGCGGCAGCTAGATTAATTTTTAATGAGCCAAAAAAAAATGTAAGAAAGAATGAAGAACGTCACACCTCTGTTTATTAATTTGCACTGGCTACCAATAGCTGCTCACATAAAATTCAAGGCATTGATGTTTGCCTACAAAACCACCACTGGCTCTGCACCCCTTTACCTAAATTCAGTACTTCAGACTTATGTGCCTCTAGAAGCTTACGTTCTGCAAGTGAACGTCGCTTTATTGTTCATCCCAAAGAGGCACAAATTCACTTTCACAGACTTTTGTTTAAATTAATATAATAATTAATACTTTTGACTCATCCATTTTCTTTAAAAATGGTTTAAAGGCTGAAATGTGAAGTGTATCATTTTATAAAACTTTTGTTTTCCTGAAAACTTGTATCTGAACTGTAAATCAGTCATTTTACAGTTTAATAGTTTACCATAGACATTGCCCTACCCCGCTCATATGGTATTAATTTTATTTGTGCAGGTCTTAAAAAGTCTTAAATTTGAGCTTAAAAATCCTGCAGAAACCCTGTAGTAGATACTTTACCTTTTTTTCTTTCCTTTGTGTGTGTGTGTGTGTGTGTGTGTGTGTCACAAAAACAATTACAGACACAATAAGCGCTATCTACTCATATAGTTTATTACATAATGAAATTTGGACTTCATTCTTCACTTTGTAGTAGCTGCAATTAAAAAGATTAAATAATTGTGATATAGAATTTTTGCAATAATTAAGCAAACAAACACATACATACATTTTAGATTAAAAAAAAAAACAGTAATACTCTGTTGCATTGAAGCTGAAAAACTGATTCTGAAACTTTTTGTGCACACATCAAATTAGGCAGCTATAATTTGCACATACACGTAGCAGAGAATTTTGTACATTTATGCATTGGCACGCCAATCTTCTTACTGCACAACTGCATCTAAAGAAACAGAAGAGGAAAAAAAAAAGAGAAACAATTGATTCTACAGATATCAGACAAACTCATTCACAAATTGTATTTTTATTAAATGACATGATTTACCCTCTCTTTGATCCTCCTGCTGGTGTATACCTTCTTTAGGTCATTTTCCACCAACGAACATGCTTCATCCACCCTAGTCATGACGATCACTTGAGGAATCCCTACAATGCTAGAGTTAGTGGCCTATGAATGTGGTCTGTGAAATGGTTCTTGTTGTCTCAAGAAAATGTTATTTTAAAACACACGCGCACACACACACATACACACACACACACACATAAACTTTCCTCATCACACAGTTGGACTTTTTGGATGGCTGGTTTACATGAGCAATGCACAAAATGAATGAGGTATTTATATAGCGCTTTATTGTTTATTGCTATACACCCAAAGCACTTTACAATCATATGGGGGGTCTCTCCTCAACCACCACCAGTGTGCATCATCCACCACTCACTACACACCAGATACAGGTGGAGAGGAGAGAGAGTGATAGAGCCAATTCAGTGGATGGGATTATTAGGAGGCCATGATTGACAAGGGCCAGTGGAGGGAATTTGGCCAGGACACCAGGGTTACACCCCTACTCTTTACGAGGAGTGCCATGGTTTTTTTTTAATGACCACAGAGAGTCAGGTCCTCGGTTTAATGTCTCATCCGAAAGACCGTGCTTTTTACAATATAGTGTCCCTGTCACTATACTGGGGCATTAGGACCCACACAGACCACAGGGTGAGGACCCCCTGCTGGCCTCACTAACACCTCTTCCAGCAGCAACCTAGTTTTTCCAGGAGGTCTCCCATCCAGGTACTGACCAGGCTCAACGCTGCTTAGCTCCAATGGGAAACCAGTCTTGGGCTGCAGGGTGATATGGCTGTGGCAATATCACCCTGCAATATCACTCTGACACAAAAGTGTCATTGCCCTGGAAAACATGATGAATGTTAAGTTTAACATATTAATCATTAACAAAGAGGCCTTTAGAGAATCTTCCTAAACCCAGGTTTGTGTCTTGTCTGATGAATATTTAAGGACAGTTTGCCAAAGTTGTTTTTGGGGAAATAGGGTGGAGTGGAGGACTATGTAATTTTTTCTGTGAAACAAAAGTTACAGTAAATGTGTTCAGAATAGTTTCAAAGTTTTAGTGACAATGATATCAATTATAAACCAAGTATGAAAAATGTCCAGAGTTTTACATGTTATTAGATTTTTTACCAAAAACAAAAGGGGCTGTTTTGCTCCACAGGTGGGGTAAAATGCCCCCCAGTCTTACAAAGCAGTTTACTTGATACATTTACAGCAAAATCAAAAATCAAAAATCAAAAAATTAACAATAATATAATCAATAATTATGCATTACCAAATTATAATAGCCTATTTGAAAAATATTGTTGGCCGATACACTGTAAAAAGTAATTTGTTAAGTTTACTTAATTAAATTGTGCAAACTCGTTGCCTTAATTCAATTAAGTAATGTTAACTTAATTGAATTGTGTAATTTAAGTCTTATTTACTAGTATATTAAAAGTATTCCTTACTTATGCTAAGTCATATTTACTTAAGCCATTTAAGTTTAGTTAACTTAATTGAATCTGTGATCTGAGGTACATTGAGAATAACTACACCTAGTTAAAAAACACACACGGCTCTCCATTGACATTTCAAAACATTTATTTTTCAAAATGCAGAAACAAATGTAAATCAGCATGGCAATTTGTAATAGTTGTTCATTAACAATGCTTAAATCAGAAAAAAAAAAAAAATTAAATTAAATGTTAAGAGTTGTACATTTGAGAAGAATAATATTCCCTGAGCACATTAAAACAATAAAAAGAATGCACACTCAAT
>JAFVLL020001250.1:0-41550 GCA_021397915.2 Tor tambroides | reverse complement strand
ATAAGTTAGTTAGAAAGAAACTTATTTTCAGTTATGTTTATTTTGTGGTGGACTGTGTGTCCAAAATGTGTTAAATAAAAGTAAAGCTTAAGCTCTTCAATCAACAAGTACTGCTGGTAAACATTTTCAACTCCTTAGACAAACTGAAAAAAAAAAGACTAGTTGTCAAATGAAGGCTGAAATGACAGTATGACATGTTGTGCCACATGCGACGTCATGTTAGACAGCATGCATGCGTGACAGTGATGAGTCACGGCCTCTTCAAACATCACTCAGCGCTCAAAGTGCCAGTTCACCAGGCAAGCAGACTTGTGATAATTGTCAGAAATAACAGGTTCTTCTCCTTTAATTGCCATTCTCACGATGTGCCCATGCCGCAAGCGAAAGCCACTGGGGTTGGCGAGACCTGCCAAGCGTGATTTTGTCGTATCCCAGAGTTCTGCGATGTGCTGAATGCGTAAACAGCAGTTCAGATCACAGCTGCGGTTCTACTCGTCCTGACCTTTGCCAACATGAATCCACAGTGTTTCACATCACCAGGTCAATTTGGCCGTCAACAATTGCAAAAACATCCTAGGGACTGCAAATTATGGATTTATATTTTGTGAGAATGTAAAAGATGTCTGTGCACTAAAAAAAACAAACCACTTTGGGTTGCAAATATGATTCAAAATCAAAGATATTCAACAAAAGCACAGACATCATGAGCACTATTTACTATCTGAATGAATGCTCCTCATCTTACTCTGCACAATTGAATCAGTACGTTATTTAAATTAAGATTTGCCTAAAGCAATTAATAAATGAATGAATGAATAAAGAAAAAGAAAGAAAGAAAGAAAGAAAGAAAGAAAGAAAGAAAAAGAAAAAGAAAGAAAGAAAAAGAAAGAATACTCCTACAACATTACAGTTATTTTTAAGCCAACTTTGGGGGAACATTGCAATTTATAAAATAAATAAAATAAAATAAAATAAAATAAAATAAAAATAAAAAAATATTTCTCTCCCTGAAATGACTTTTCTGTTGATGTAACAAAGGCAAAATGGGCAAGGGCTAAATCATAAATAACCACACTGAATGCAAATCAAATTGCAATGGATCCAATGAAGTCATTTTTCCATATCTGATTACAAACTGTCAAAAAATAACATTTGCATTCATAGAATATATTACTAATATATTAATTATTGCTTTATTTGCAAATAATACAAGGAAATAAAACAAAATAATGCTTATTAAAGATCAATTTTAAACCTAATTTAAGTTTCTTGTGTCTGTTTTAACCTGTTTGACTTCGCATATTAAACATTTTAGAGATTCAACTCCTTTTGACAGATAATAATAAAAAGCAAAACTTTGGAAAAAAAAGAGGTTATTTCAAAAAAAAAAAAAAAAAAAAGCACATTATTGCACAACGTATTCACATCTGACAACAAAACCGAGGAACATCTATCTGTACGTTCCTAATTAACAAGTTCAAGCGCAATTGATGCCACTGATTGAATTTAAACTAACAAATGCAACCTAACGAGGTTTAATTCCGTCTATAGAGCAGGGCTTTCAACAGTAAACTCATAACCGCACTAATTTATGAAAGTGTGAAACGGTGCAGGGGTATAACGTCTCCTGGAAGCATTAGTGTGCACTTCCTCCGGCAGCCAGGAATAATGTTCTAGCATCTAATGCCCTGTTTATGCCTGTGTGGTCTGAACTGAAGCAGGCCAAGCTAAAGCCGGGCCTTAGAAGGGCACACACACACACACACACACACACACACACACACACAAGGACCACAGTGAAGCCATGCTCACAGGAAGACCACCAGCGCTCGGCCGACAAAGAGCAGATATTCGCAGCGACGCTGACGTGTTCAGAGACAGCAGAAAATCAACGGCATGAATGAAAATACAGTCTGTCTCGTGAGCGGCTATAATTAGCAGAATGTGCAGTCAGGAGTTTCTCGTTTGACCTTCCAGTGTGAAAAATCACTCAATTCTGAGGTGGAAAACGAGAAATGGCAATAAATTGACTAAGAATGAACCACAATGCCAGCTAGCATTTATTTGCACACGCTGTCTGTGTTGTTTCAGCATCTGAGTCACTAAAGGAACTACACAAATCATATAAACTTTCTTAATACACAATCTCGCTCTTACTGTGAATGATTAATGAGTGCATGGTAGTTCAATAAAATATAACCAGCAAATAAAATAAAAAAAAAAAAAAAAAATTTTTTTTATAAAATTGAATATCCTATTTTCTTAATACTCAAAACTTTAGATTAATCAGTGTATGGTTTTTATATAAAATAAAATATTAAAACAAAATAAAAGTAAAATATAAAATAAAAACATTTTCAAAAAAAAAATAATCAAAAATTTCAATGGATCCATTGAAGTCACAAGCAAAATTTTTCCATATCTAACTACAAACAAAAATTTGCATGAATAAAATATATTACTATTAAATCAGTTATTAAATTCAATAAATTCTGGGCTGGAAAATGAAGAACAGAACTACATTTGCTAAGAATGAACTGCGCTCCTCACTGTCTGTGTTGTTTCAGCATCTGCGTCACTAAAGGAACTACACAAATCACAGAACTGATCAAAATTCATGCAAGCGTGCAAAACACAACTAAAAGACAGTGAGCGGCATTTATTTTTTAAATCAGGAAGTTCTTTCACGCAAGAGTTAATGTCATTATCGTTAAGAAATATACACAAACATCCCATTAAAATAAACCTTCGTTTATCAGCAGCTTTAATGCGGGCCGTAATTTGGTGTCAGGAAATGGATAATAAATGGCATTCTATAATGAGCCTCATTATCGTGCGAAAGAATGACAATGAATCAGTTAAAATTTAAATATGCATGACGCAAAGCTACAGCAGCGCAGGCTTTTGAGCTTAAAGGGAAAATTCACCCAATTACTCAGCCTCATGTTATTCCAAACCTATAAGTTTCTTTCTTCGGTTGCCGGTAACCATTGACTTTCATAGTATTAATATTACTTCCACCTTTAAATGAAACTTTTGTCATCCTTTACTCACCCTGAAGTTGTTCCAAACCCTTATGTTGAACACAAAAGAAGATATTTTGAAAAATGTTGCTGGTAGCCATTGACTTCCATAGTATTTAAGTCAATGGCTACCATCAGATGTTTGGTTACCAAAAGTCTTCAGAACATCTTCTTTTGTGAAAGAGGCTCATACAGGCTGAGGGAGAGTAAATGATGACAGAATTTCATTTTTGGGTGAACTGTCTCTTTAAATAACGCAGCTACGTGTTTCTGGGTAAGTTACTAAGTGCAATAAAGTGTTTGTCTGATTAGTCTTGTTCTCAGACGGTCTGCTCTGCTGTGGGCGAAACATTTCCTGTCATGACCACAGCATATCCTCTGAGCTGAGATTTTCATTATTTTCATAAGCACCGCCATCCCATAATATAAGCAGTCTAGGAGAAACATCAGGAGATCTTTACAGTTTCTGAAGAACAGATGAGTGCAAACTTGCCACCACAATGCTTGGCTTTTTTTTTAGATGGTTGCTAGGGTATTGTTGGTGGTTGCTAGGGTATTGTGGGAGTGTTTTATAGAGTGTTCTAAGACTGATGGTTGCTAGGGTATTCTGAGTAGTGTTGTCAAAAGTACTGACTTCGGTACAAGTCGGTACTGAAATTTTAAAAATGTCCATTTCCCGCTAACATTTGAGCACTGTTGAGTGGATTCTTAAACATCGCTGATTGGCCATTGTGTTCACTTGCTCCACAGACATGACTGTGATTGGCTACACTGATCATCACTGAAAGCCGCATCATCAGTGTTTGAAATCACAGTCATATCGGTTGAGCGCGTGAACACAATGGCCAATCAGCGGCGTTTAAGAATCCGCTCAACAGCGCTCAAATGTTAACGGGAAACGGATTTAAAAATTCAGTACCGACTGATACCGAAGTTTGTACTTTCGATAACAATAGTTCTGAGTGGTTGCTAGGCTGATCTGAGTGGTCACTAGGTTGTTCTGAGTGGTTGCTAGGGTGTTATAAGTGGCTGCTATGATGTTCTGAATAGTTGCAAGGCTATTTTGAGTGTTTACTATGCTGTCCTAAGTGGTTGCTAGGCTATTCTGAGTGGTTGCTATGTTGTTCTAAGTGGTTGCTAGGCCGATCTAAGTGGTTGCTAGAGTATTCTAAGTGGTTGTTGCTAGGTTGTTCTGAGTGGTTGCTAGGCTGTTCTGAGTTGTAGTTCTAAGGTTCCTAAGGTGTTCTGAGTGGTTGCTATGGTGTTCTGGGTGGTTGCTAGGCTATTCTGAGTGGTTGTTAGGCTGTTCTGAGTAGTTCCTACATTGTTCTGGGTGGTTGCTAGGCTATTCTGAGTGGTTGTTAGGCTGTTCTGAGTAGTTCCTACATTGTTCTGAGTGGTTGCTAGGCTGTTCTGAGTAGTTCCTACATTGTTCTGGGTGGTTGCTAGGCTGTTTTGAGAGGTTGTTAGGCTGTTCTGAGTGGTTTCTACATTGTTCTGCGTGTTCTAAGGTTGCTAGGCTGTTCTAAGTTGCTGTTCTAAGGTTCCTAGGCTGTTCTGAATGGTTGTTAGGCTGTTCTAAGCTCTTCTAATGTTGCCAGGTTGTCTGTTCTGGGTGGTTGCTAGGCTGTTCTAAGTTGCTATTCTAATGTTGCCAGGCTGTTCTGAGTGGTTGCTAGGCTAAGTTGCTGTTCTGATGTTGTCAGGCTGTTCTGAGTGGTTGCTAGGCTGTTCTAAGTTGCTGTTCTAATGTTGCTAGCCTGTTCTGAGTGTTGGCTAGGCTTTTCTAAGTTCCTGTTCTAATGTTGTCAGGCTGTTCTGAGTGGTTGCTAGGCTGTTCTAAGCTGTTTTAATGTTGCCAGGCTGTCTGTTCTGAGTGGTTGCTAGGCTTTTCTAAGTTGCTGTTCTAATGTCGCTAGGCTGTTCTGAGTGGTTGCTATGCTGTTCTAAGGTTGCTAGGCTGTTCTAAGTTGCTGTTCTAATGTCGCTAGGCTGTTCCCAGTGGCTGCTGAGTGGTTGTTGTAAGCTTTTCTAAGGTGCCTACTTACTGGTCCAAATCAAAAGAGTTCACTCTCAACTGATACTCTGCGGCTCGGCCCCTCCTTTAACTTAAGTGTTGGTCTAAATACTAGGAAGTGTAATTTTGATTTCAAAGTCACATGAACACACACAAAATTCAGCGTAGCACCTAACATGACCCCGACACAGGAGAGAGAGAGAGAGAGGGCAAGCGCAGCAGAAGCACGTTTTTCCGCGCTTACACAAACACCTGAGGAGCGCGCTCTGACCGCGTGCCAAACTCCAAACCTGCGAGGCGCGCAAAAAACAGACGGATGAATCACGGCCGCTAATGCACTCATTAAGCTCGCCGAGAGCCAGACGTGATCCAAGAGCCAACGCAGCGACTGTCATTTCTCAAAGAGCCGATTATGCAACTTGCACGGAGACACACCTGGAGCCCAAACGGCACAGAGAGTTAACAAGCACAGGAATGAGAGCGGGAGAAAGACAGAAACGGAGCTGCTGAAAATCCCAGCCCCTTCCTTTCAGACTGACAGGAGCTGAGGTTGCATCCCGCTGGATGTGAGTAGGAAACGCAGGACCACTGACAAGAGGGCTGAACCCTCTCGGCTGCTCTGATGTCACCGAACACATGACCCAGCCTCTCCAGTAACAGCCCATCAGGAGGGGAAAAAAGTGTCTTTTAAAGCTTACACGTTTTTGGATTGCGAGAATGTCTCATTCCCCTCACAAACAACCACAGAACCACAAGTGCGGTGCACGAGATTTCCCCAGGACGACAGGAGGGAGCCACTGGGGCGTAAATGGTTAATCAGAGTGGGTCAACCCCAGTCACAGAGACCCAACAAGTCAGTAAGTACGCTCTAACCACACTCATATATGCCGTCGATATCTGTGCCTGAACGCTCTGGGAAGCGTGCGGCCGTGCGCCGGCTGCTTTTGTTTGTTTGCCGCCGCTTGCGTTCTGATGCCTTGATATGATTTGTGCTCCCAGTTTAGGACTTCAAGGGTCACCACGACCTCCAGAGGAGGAGAGAGCCGAGGAGATCCACGTGCGGCTATGGCGTCTAACAGTCTTTTCAGCTCGGTGACTCCGTGTCAGCAGAACTTTTTCTGGGGTGAGTGCTGTGAAAAATTATTTTCATTTCACTGCGGTTCAGCGGCGGGTCACACAGAAGTCGAGCGGGTCGATAAGCGACGGCGCAGGCGCACGTTAAAAGTCGGCGTGCGTGCGAGATGCTGACTTGTTTGTGTAAGTTAAAAACGCATATGTGGGACACAGACGGAGAAAAAACCTTCTGGATGTATAAACATTCACTCTGTTTCGATTTACAGAGCTACATTAGAACAAGATGTGGAAGACTTGCTATAGCGCAGGACCTGCAGTGGTTAATTCTAATTGATAAATGGTTAACGAGGGAGCTTGTATTTATTCTTATGAATGGAAAGCGCTTAAACAAACTTTTTATTTGTGTTCAGCTTAGTTGAGGCTTTTTCAAACATGCTAAAGGAAATAAAACGGAGCTTTTCAAACAAAGTCTTTAGGTCTGACAACCGGGAGTGAAAATTGAGTCCGGCATTATACAGCACACAAAAAAGCCACATGTAAAACCCAATCTATGCAAAGCGTATTTGAATACCTCAGCTATTCAAAATATACTAACATGTAAAAGCCAAACAAATCTCCATCTTATCACACGGCATGTATGGAAATACAAATACAAAACGCTGTTGACAGAGCGATCAGAGATTGTACTTACAGTATTTTCCTCATCAAGTTTCTCATGTCGACGTAATCGGAGGCCCTTCTAGACAAACGTATGGAGGCAGGATATGGAGTCGGAGCCAGATGGCGTGAGCTACATGGTTTTGTCATCACTGTCGATGCACATCAAGGCGTTCGAGGTGGCGTCTCTAAAACACCTCACACGCCACGAAAGCATTAGAATATACCGCTTTATGTTATTGCATACTAACATATTCAAAAAATAACTTATGATTCTCACAGTGAGCTTACATACAAATACCTTTGTTATTATTACACCCATTTCAAGGGTCTTGCATTGATTTAAAGCACAAACTGGCACTAGACAGCTGTTGTTCTAGCATCAGAATTGAAAAAGCATTTAATTTCTTGATTCCCAATAAATATAAAAAGCACTTAAACAAACATGCAAACCCTTTAATTCTCCTTTTTATTTGCGTTCAGCTTAGACTTTTTCAAACATGCAAAAGGAAATAAAATGCCAAATGAAAGGAGATTTTTAACAAAATGCACTGCAGAGGGGACTATAAAAATTGTTGAGGTCCGACATAACATCCTGTTGTTCTAGCATTAAAACAGAAAAAAAACATTTCATTTATTGATTCCCAATCAATTAAAAAGCTCTTCAACATGCAAATGCTTTAATTTCCTTTGTTATTTGTGTTCAGCTCAGTTCAGGCTTTTTGAAACATGCAAAAGAAAATAAAACGCCAATTGAACTGAGATTTTTAACTAAATGAACTGCAGAAGGCTCTATAAAAGTTTTTGACGTCCAATATAACACTGTTGTTTTAGCATCAAAATTGAAAAACCATTCAATTTCAAAGTTAAAACGCAATTAAACAAACATGCAAACATAACTTTCCTATTTATTTGTTTTCAGCACAGTCAAGACTTTTTCATGCATCCAAAAGGAAATAAAATGCTAATTCAATGGAGATTTTTACCAAAATACCCTGCATAAGTCTATAAAAGTTTTCGAGGTCTGCTATAACATACTTTTGTTCTAGCATCAAAATAGAAAAATCATTTCATTTCTTGATTCTCTATAAACTAAAGAGCACTTAAATATGCAAGCACTTCAACTCTATTTGCGTTCATCTTGCAAAAAGAAATAAAATGGAAATTGACTGGAGCTTTTTTTTTTACTGCAGAAATGGGTTTCTTAAAGTTTTTGAGGTACAACATAACCTATTGTTGTTCTAGTATCAAAATGGAAAAAAGTAATAATTTCTTGATTCCCTATAAGTTAATAATTCATAATTGCATATTATATTCGGTTTGGGATGGGGTTAATGGTTAAACAGGGTTAACAGGGTTCAGGATGAGAATAAACCCTTAAACTTAAAGTAGGATACACTAATAGTGATGCTTGCACTAAGTGGTGGTCTAGACAAATACTGCTGAAATACATCCTACAATGGTTAATTCGATTCACATTACCAGTCAAAACTCAATGCAGCACCGAACGTGAGCCTGAAATATGAGAGCGCACTGCAGCAGCACAAACATCTTGTCCCATTTCCCCGTTTACACAAACACAAACATTATTAATGACGCTCAGACTCTTTCAGGTGACGAACGGCCGTCACATGCAACAAGTACAGATGTTAAACAAGCTCTTGGCAAATTTTGTAGAGCGTCACTAATCAATTAACAGCGTGTTGTTGGGCTCAGAGGTGACATGTGCTTCTCATTTAGAGCCAGTGCTGATATCCTGGCCTGGACTGAGCGGCTTCATTCAGCTAATTGATAATCACATCGCTCGTTTACACTAGAAAAACAACATTAATGGACGAAACACGACCTGGGTAACCAAACCTCAGAGAGCGAGCAGTCAGAGACGTCCAGCTTATTCAAAAGAAAGTTAAATGTTAATGAAATACAATATCTATAGCCAGGCGGAGTGCTTGTTTTTTAAAATGGGAAATTGAAATCCTCAATTATTTTATAGTCTCAAATTGAAAGGAATCAGTCGATCTAATATTATGCATTGAGAGACAAATGAATGAGAGATTTATGCTCTTCGATTTCTTATCTGCATTGTTTTATATCATCAAAACTTAATTTGCAATAAAAAAAGTTTGCATTTATCTTGGCTTCAACATCAAGGACATCTATTTGTTTTTATAACGTTGTATTGGCAGCAGAAGGCTTGAAATAATTTACGCCATGTGTGACACGTTAGAACCAAATCACTGCATCTCTCAGACCATGTGCATTTCCTTAACGTGAGTTTGTCACTAACGTAATGCTTGCGATAATCTGTCTCAAAGTCCATAATTTCCCATTCAAGACCGGACAGCATCAAGAGACCAAAATCAATGATAACGGACAGTGTGTCAAGAAAAAAAAAGACATGAACAAGAAAAGGAAACATAATTAGACAGATTACAGAGTGAATGGTAAGAAAAATGAGCTTTGATTCCTCAGAGGACGAGGTTGTAATGTGATATGAGACACGCTGATGCAGAAGTTCATTTCTGCTGGAGCTGCTCAAAGCAAACAGAGAAACCAGAGGAGAACAAATCATAGTTGTGTTCGCTTTTCCTCAAAATGTCTTGATATTTTGTTTACGTTTTAGGATTTTGAACACTGCAAAACATTATGGTGTACAATGAAAAATAAATATTTTAAATTCTGTACTATTTCTAGGTGACAAATTGGACTAAATCTGAACATGTGACTCTAATCATCTCAAATCATGCAAATCACTTTCCAAATTCATTTTTAAAACTAAAATTCTTATGCACAATCATTTGCGATTAAAAAACAAAAACAATCTAAAACAATGCTTTTCACTAGTTACCTCACTGAACTTTTATTCAGATTACACAGAATGGTTTCAGTGATGCTATATTGCATTTCTATGCAAACTGAACATTACTTAAAAAAGCATTGTCTGACTCTTTAAAAGAATGCATTATCTTAATACGACAAAAATGTCTTTCATTTAAATGAACTAATTTCATTTGACTTCAAATGCAATCAAAACCCCATAATCTGCTAGACAGGACACCAAAGAAGACATCTCCCTACTAAAAAAAGAGCCGCTTCTCCCATGGAGATCCTGCGCCACACACCGTATCCAACGTGCTTCTCTACATGACAAAGAGGTTCATTGATGTCTCATACAAACTTGGAGGGAGCTTCTTAGAAAATAATCAAACACTTAACCATGGAGTCCCAGTCAGCCAAACATAGCATTAAAAGTGGGAAACAATAAATAGTCCCATAACACGAAGAGACCCGACTTCTGTAACGTGGAAACCCAGTCAACAAACCATCAGAGTGGCCACAAACCATCTTTAAATCATAGCCAGCCAACCCAGCGCCTCTGATATATCACCGTTTGAAGCAGTCGCTGATGGAAATATACATGAAAATACAGAATTCATAGGCAGTGAATTGTGTATGAGGGACGGAGCCAATGGTTGATGTAAGTGTATTTAAAGAGGAGGATTATAGAGCTGGAATCCAGACAAACAGCTCCGATAATGAATGGCCCCCTCACACCACGAGCTTGAGACGTCTTTCAGACCATCTCAGCAATGAAAAAGAGGAATAATATAGAGATTTCTCATTTAGAGAACAGTACTTTACAAATACATATTTGAAATTATAATAATAAATCAATCTGAGAGCATTAGTGAAAATGCTTCTGTAACACGGTCTTTACAGTACAAACAGGGTTCCTGCAGGTTTTATTAAGGTAAATTTAAGACTAAGTAAAGAAAATTCAGGAAAGTAAACTGAATGGAGTACAGAATGTCAATAAGGTCTCTAAATGTGAATGCCTTGTGTTAGCAATGCTTCAAAGTTTGAAACACAATTCAAAGTGAATACAAGTTTTCATTATTGCCAGATATTTGTTCTTGTTTTAAGCATAAACTCATTCAATTTCTCAGAAATCGAGACATAATTTCTTCAATTTGCATCTCCAGTAAATGTATCTTGATTTAGGGATGTTTAAATATTTGTACTGTAAAACAACACAAAAATAGGAAGATATTCATTGAGTGTTTCTGCTCTGATTTAAGACATTTTAAGGCCTTAATTTGTTGAAGGGCAAATTAAAACTTGAGACCTGCAGAAACCTTAAGAAATTATTTTTGCATAACAATTTACATGAGAAGATGAGCTGGCAAGGGCAAAACCTGATGATCCTTGTCATCCAGCACAAAAAAACGTCACTAATTTACTTACATTTGATTAATGTATCTTAAATATTTCTTATTTAAACTTGTTTAAAATATTTCAAAATTTCCATGTCTATATTAAAAAAAAGAGAGTGGTTTCAGACTTTCAAATTCCACTGTACATATATTTGCTGAATCTGCTTCTTGGCTTCCTTTGGCACAAATTTGATTTTGTGGTCATGCAAAATTCAAATTTAGCAGGACTAACACAAAGCTAATTCTGATGCATCACAAAATATCAATCAATAACACCAACCTACATCAGAAACACCCATTCGCTTGCAGACACTGGCACATTTTGATGTAAAAGGCCTCCTAGGTTTCTTATTTGCTTTCCTGTAGCAACTGGCAAATAGAGGACGAGCATTGCTACAGAAAAACTACACTGTACAAACAGAGGACTGACAATCCAAAGCAGCTTTTTCTCTCAAAAAGAAATATTGCTAAATTTATCATGGGACCCTCAGGTGGTCTGAAGGGTAAAATATGAAATGTTCAGATAAGCTGGCTGTTTTAATTGTGCCGTAATGAAGTGATTCCAGCGACTGCATTTAACAAGGCTTTACCTGTTCGCCACAGCCTTATTGATTTAACCTCGACAGGAATGCAGAACTTTCTCAAGCCAGAACATTACTTAAAAATATTTAGAATACGATACGCACAAGGGCTATAAGGGAAAACAGAATGTAAAAATGCCCGGAATGAGACTCTGGACGCGCTGCACTGGCGTTCCTCCTCAACCTTGGCTTCCTTTTCCAACTGTGGCTCCGCTGCTCACCGCAGGGGAAATGGAGTGTTTTCAAATAGGCCCTTGTAATGCTTTATTTCCCCCTAAAAATGTACATTTTGATATGTAAACAATAAGTGAAGAGCTGGGAGACTAACTGTCTGGCTCTGAAAAAGCTGGAAAAACACGTACGCGTTCAGAACGCGATTGCAGATTTAAACATCCAAATTCGAGTTAACTGATGTAAACAAGTCCACAAACGAGCAGAGAAACGTTCAAACAACACTAATACCACAGGAGAGCGCGATGGCGAAAAACAGCGATGGCGTCGTGCGCCTGCCAATCAACACACCCGTGCTCTCATGCCAGCGAACGCATCAGGGCTAATTACGGAAGCCGGTGCGTGAGTGTGAGCAGCATGCAGAACGCGCACGGCCGCAACGCACGTGGAAATCTAAACATTAGCTTTAAAGGACAAAATGGCCCTCTCTCACCGGCACGGTAATCTGACCACAGCAATCACTCGCTACAGAAACCCCACGAACGCACCTGAGCGTATCGGATATCCGCTTGGGGAGCGTCGCAGCGGCTCTTTACATGCCGGGTTTGATTCTATAGTATCTAGTTCTCGTCTTTGGTTACAAGTGTTTTGAAACCACAAAAGAAACACTTTGTCATCTCACAGATTTTAAAGGCCACGTCCAGTGCACTTACGGATATTACTCAGGGTTTCTGCAGGTAAATTTAAGAAATTTCAAGAACAAGTAAAGAAAATGTAAGGAATACATTGAAGGAACACAAAATGTTGTCTTAAGGTTAATGTCTAGGGAACAGACAATGAGTTTTATTAGAAAATACAACTTCCAGCCGATCTCCATTACACCAAATACCTTCTGATCACACTGCAAAAAAGTGATGCTCTTCCTCTGTATTTTTGTCTTGTTTTCCAGTGCAAATGTCTAAAGATTCTTTAATCAAGATACATTTACTTGAGAAGCAAAATTACTTAACTCTTGTTTTCTGAGATATTCATCAAAATGAAGTGAGTTAATGATTAAAACAAGAACAAATATCTGCCAGTGGGCTCAGAAAAATCTACTTAATTCAAAGGGAAAACAAGTTTTCATTCCCCATTGACAGATGTTTGTTCTTGTTTTAAGCATAAACTCACTTCATTTTGATCCATTTTCAAGAATTCACATTTGCATAAATGTCTCTTGATTTAACAATGTTTACAAAAATGCATTGGAAAACAAAAACAGTGCATGCGATATTTAATGCCATTATTTAATGAACTGGAGACTTTTTACTCTGATTTAAGCTTTTTAAATTGTGGAAGGGTGAATTAAGACTTTAAGACCTTTTTAAGACCTGCAGAAACTGTGTGGCACATCTCGAGAAGAATTGGGAATTCAACCATAAAATCTCACAACACTTCTAGGAAGAAAAGCACAGAATTCCTGCCAATCCCATGTGAATCTTTAAAAAGATTTAAAATAAACATGCAACAGCGGAATCTGGACCCTCAAAATGTAAAGAGTTTGCTTATTACATTTTATTACTTATAATCTGTAGAAAATAGGAACCCACCAACCAGAACATAATTGCCATGTGTCATCAGAACTAAATCATTCATGTGGGTTAATCAAGTGCTTCTCAAATGGTTTGGCTTCAGGACCCAGATTGGACATCAAGCAGTGACGACACCTGTTTATCATACAAAAGTCACAAAAATCAAAGGCAAATGTTATTAATATTAATACTGACTGCATGTGCCTTTAATATGCAAACATGGCTGAATACTGAAACTGACAATTTTGTAAATGCATAAACAACAGCAGAAGTGAGTTACATGCTGGAAATATAAACGCAAACGCTGGAATAACGTGCCAAAAAAAAGGTAGAGCAACATCAAAATAAGCCAACTTATGCACCATTATATGGTTAGTTGCACTGGATCATTTGCATTCCGTACTGCTTTTCCCCACAAACAGGCCTGAGATCCACTAAGTTAACGGATGCATGGCACGCGGCCTAAATGAAATCAATTAGCGATTATCAGCATGCCGCAAATGGGCCGAGAACGATTTTTGGAGAAGCCGAGACTCCAAACGGGAGGCGCGTTAAAGCTCAGAGGAGAAAAACAGTCATTAAGAATTAACCCCACAACCGAGCGCGTTGTCAACAACACTGTTTTTCTGATTGGAACGGCTGTTGACTCATCCTCTGACGGCATTCGGCAGGCTGCTATAGTTACTCAACTAGACATCACGGCTCCTGTTTCATTGTCTCGAGTGTTCACTGCGAGCACAAAACTACTTGTAAAAGTGTTTCGGTATATCACTGAATCCTTTGGGGAAATAACAGCCACTCAGTGGAGGAATAAAGGCCAGGCCTTATGTAAAATTAATCAGAAAGACTCCCTCACCGAGGTTGACACTGTCTATTAAAACGTTCCTCCTCGCTGTTAAATATGCATTAGACGTCCAAAGGCGAACCTCCAAAGAAGTTGTTTTCCACTGAAAAATGAGGAGTAACGCTGGAGTTTGATACTCTTGGAGAGGTTTGAAAGCGACTGAGCTTTCCATGGACTTCAGAGTGCATTTCGCTGACAAAGACAACAATAGATGTTCTCACAGCTTCTTATTAATAAACATGATCGCAATGAGGGTGAATGGCGCTACAATTAATGCGAGAGGAAACGTGCAAATGCACGAACGATTCTCGGCTAAGGTAATTTGAAGATGCTTAAACATTGATGGGCGTCGAGTGAAGAGTTTCTCCGTTTATATCAAAACAAGGTTGGAGTCTCGTCCTAGTTCGAATGCATCGTAAATCAATTCAAAAGTTCTTTCTATAGAAAGCACGCAGATCCTCAATGTATGCTTTTAATAAGAAGGTTGCAAAACATTCTTCTCAGATTTTTGTTTTGCGCACATCAAGCCATCGATCATTACCGCTCCAGCAGTCCGGCATTCGTAAAACCTCAAGCGAGAAGAACACAGAGCATCTACAGCACCTACTTATTCTGTTTTGACTTCAAAACGCGAGCTTCATAGGCGCAGGAATCTCTCTATTGTTCCGAGCGTTTTCCCAGAAGTATTGCGAGATGCAATGGGCGAGACTGCAGTTGGCTTACTGGCATTGTTTTGCAGGGAGTTCATTATGAAGTAAATAAAGGCTTCCAGTGCATATTGTTCTTTAATTTACTGCTGTCAGCTGCTAGGAAGGACACAAAGAGCGTTAAAAATATGCACCATCAGATCGAGGAGTGAAATGTAATCAGTCTTGTTTGTTGATTTTGCCTTCATGTTACAGACACTATTTGAACTGAAGAATCAGAACAAATTCAGCAGCTCTGTTCCAAAACATAGTGAGCTGCCTGCACAGGTAGCATTATAAGACTTCCTAGATAAGCAGCGTAGTTATTAGGATGCCTGTTTATTGTTTTTCTCTATGAAGGAAAAATGCAATGTTGCCTTAATTTGGCTGAAAAAAAAGTATGTTAATTATTCAGATTTAAAAAAAAATTGAATATATATTTAAAATAAAATATAAATAAAAATATTAAAATTATATATTCAATTATATTTTTCATGCAAGCAATAGGTTTTTTGTCTGCTAACCAAAGCTTAATTTGATAAATAAAATATAAACAAACAATACCGTAATATTGTGAAGTATTATTGCAATTTAAAATAATTGTTTTCTACTTGAAAATATTCAAAAGTATAATTTATTCCTGTGATTTTTGAATAAACGTTGAGAAAAACAGCATTAACTTTTTGTAACATTATAAATCTTAACTCATTTTTTCCATCAATTTAATGCATTCTTGCTGAATAAAAGTAATAATTCATTAAAAAAAATCTTACTAACCTCAAACTTTTGAAAGGTAGTAAATACTTTGAATTCATTCAATATTTGGTATTGAAAAAGTGTTGATAAATTGTCCAATCGAATGAAAAAATCTATTTTGCACAATATTAGTGTGACACATTTTTAACTCTTAGTGTATCATGCCATTAATTTAGCAACATGTTAACGCCAAACTGGAATCTAGTGTGCACACTGAAGTACACTAGATTTGCTTCTTACAGTATGCAGAATGTTCTAAATCAATCATTTCAAATATTCCATTTCAGTTAGAATGCTGCCTTAGAATGTAGGCTATATAGACAAGACGGCTCAGTAGGTTTCTGAACAGAGCCGATATGATCACATAAGTGACTACATACATTTAATTTATATAAAGAAGATGACAGAAAAGCCGTCTATATATGATCACATGGTCATTCCGCGTCCAGTACGATCAGATCAGAACAGCAACAGTTAAAGCGTCTTTCAGAAAGAGTCTCTGTGCAGAAACACTAGAGTTAAACTGTGGTAAACAAATACTCAATAGTGATGAGAGGTTCTTTTCAGTCCCCAAATTACAGTCTGGTTAACCAGAGAGTCTGCGTGCCAGCTCATTACTGATGTTTGCTTCCAATGCGACTCGTCTCCATCCAAGTTTATGAAAACATTCGAGGGGCCTTGAAAGCAAAGAGGGTTTTATACAGGCTGTAGCCCAGGCGACAGAAGCCCGAATTAGACAAATGCCTACAAGTTGCTAGTCAACGGCCCTTGGTTTCACCCAGGTCCTGTAGCGGATCGCTGTAAATGCGGTTAGACGTTAGAGGACAGGGGGCCGCCCCGCCTGGGAATGCCACTCGACGCTTCCCGACAACTCTGAATCTTAATGCCGTATTTAATTACAGTAAGTGGCTGACGTTCACCTAATTGTTGGGAGTAAATTAAAGTGCTACATTCACTCAGTCTCATTACGTTCCCACAAAGACACATAAATGGCTTTTCCATCAGCAACTTTTTCCTGAATATAAAATATGATTGTGTTTTGCTCCCAGATATTATATGACCCTTTCAATGAAGATTTATTTCACAATGGCCATTACATAAATGAAAGAACACTGTGGGAAAAAATCCGGCTGCAAACTCAAAAAAACAAAAGGAGAGAAAGTCAGCCATGATAGTATCAGCTCATGTCATGGTACATATGGTAATAGTGTGGTACTTTGTAAGCATTTCAGGGTATAAAGTATCTAATATACTCCAAGAAACTTCAAAGAAAACCATAGTACTAGCATGGTCCATGTCCAAAAAATATGGAATTTATACTTCAGAAAAACTGTCTGCTATACACACTACTATTCAAAAGTTTGGGGTTGGTACAATTTCTCTTAAATTTTTAATTTTGTCAGTCTCTTATGCTCAACAAGGCTGCAAAAATACAGTGCAATCGGTAATATTGTGAAATATTATTACAAATTTAAAAAGCTGTTTTATGTTTTAATATCTCTTAAAATTCAATTTATTCCTGTGATGCAATTCTGAATTTTCAGCGTCATTACGCCAGTCTTCAGTATCACATGATCCTTCAGAAGTCATTCTAATATGCTGATTTGCTGCTCAAGAAACATTTCTGATTATTATCCATGTTGAGAACAGTTGCGCTGCTTCAAATTTGTGTGGAAACCTCTATACATTGTATTCATCAAAGAATCCTAAAAAACAAAGTTCAAAAGAACAGCATTTTTGAAATTGAAATCTCTTGTAACATTATAAATGCCTTTACTGTCACTTTCAATCCATTTAATGCAACCTTGCTGAATAAAAGTATTAATTTCTTTAAAAAAAACAAAAAAAAAACAAACAGACTTTTGAATGGTAGAGTTAATGGTTTTACTGATGTCAACAGTATTAACTTCTGAAACACAATATTAACAAGCAAAACATGTCAGAAATAACACCAGCACTGCACACACTGGAGGTGACAGCAGTTTGTGCATGTATGTGAGTTTATACAATGGCAAAAAAGCAATTACACAGCATGTCATAATAAAGGGACTGACATTACAAACAGCTCATGGCGTAGAGGCCGTACGGCCACTAATTACAGATAGTCAGGCAAAAACACAAAATACGTCACATTTAATTAACAATATGTCTCTCAAAAACAGCATATAGACATGCAGCAGGTTTTTAGAGGCATTAAAAGTCTCACTTACGCATTTGCGTCATTAGTTCTACATTGTAAAAAAAAAAAAAAAAAAAATTGTCAAATGAATGGTTGTAAAACGACAGTCAGAAAATTTCCCTCAATGCAGCCCAAGCAATATAAAAGCCACCATTTTCCATTTCCATATTTCAACAATGCATTTCAGCTCTAGGAGCTTTTTCTAGCTCATACTGTAGCGTTCTTGAAACTGCAGTATGAAAGAAAAACCAGGCAGGACTTTCAAGCCACAAAAATGCTGGTGTGGGTTTTGTCTGAGTACGGTAGTACTAACACCGTGCCACAAATAATTGCGGCAAAATAAAATAGGTGGTAAAATTCATAATCCAAAATGGACTGAAACTAAATGATGACTTCAGGTATTTTGAAACACTCCAGCCAATATGCTAACACGGACTGAAATTTCTGATGCCACAAAAATGCGATTTCAAATCACTTGAGCAGAAGAATTTCATGCCGTCGTCAGCGATGAACCCTGGAGTTCACAGAGGACTCGCTTAAAACCCACTTTGATCAGGTTACAACCACAGGCCATGATACACTTGAAGTCGGCAGCAGTTAAAGGGAAGCAGTCGGAGCGCATAGCCTTGCGCCGTGATAAAACCCACATTGAATATGAGCTCAGACTGAAGCATCGCAGCGGGACAGATAGACAAATCTGTCCCGAATGAATCCCACCAGTAGCATATGATTTGTTTTTCACTTGTTTGTTTAATTTGCCATTCGTGTTTATTTGTATGATTGAAGCTGACAGTGAATTAGCATTTGACGGCGATGGATCGCATCGCACGAAGTAAACACGCTATAAATAAAGCGGATTTCTAAATATCCAGTGGGAAATAATGAAGGGTGCGACTTTATCCGCTGGAATTCGATTGTTTAATATTATTTTTTCCCCACCCGCACTTTATAATAAACGTAATAATGAAGTTTTAGTCTACTTTTAGACTCTAGACGTGTGAAGCTCAGCTCTGGTGTTCGGTGTCCGATCCTCTCTCGTTTTCTGGCTACAAAGTCATCCATCATTACAGACACTGCTTACCTTAGTGAAGTACAATAAATGTGTTTTAATTGGCTGGGGCTTTCAGAGAGGAGGATGAAGGCTGGTCAAATCCACAGAGAGGCGAATAGCAGGACGTTGGCCATATTAAACCGTCTGTATTATCTTTAGCACCTTATGCATGTATCATGGAAACCCCTGGCCAAAGCAAGCACTCATTCTAACACGACTGAATGATTGGAAGCATATTAAAAAATGAATTTCATCATACTATGCTTCAGACAGCATGCAGAAGTCTTTTGCTGTCAAATAGCAAATTAGCAACATGTCAGTGCACTGAAAACACCTCTGCGGTCACGATTGTTTTTGTAACGAGATGGTTTCACAAAAACAATCCCAGCGAAGGTGTAATTTAGCGTGCACCGCTGTAGACATCACCTTTACCTGACCACACTATAATCATGGTCATGTTGTCATTTCAAAAAGATCTGCTCATAAAATGACAGAGGATGACAAAACAACAGTTAAATGTGTTCATAACAGACTGTCAAGGAAAGTATTGGCAAAGTTCTTTAAACTATAATATTATTAATATTAGCCGATTAAGTGATATCTTGTTTTTAACGCTTCCAAAATCAAATCAACTGTTTGCCAACTGTTTTTATATGTTTGTTTAAACTTGCAATTCTGTGTACGCTGTAAAAAAAAGATTTTAGTTAAAACAAGGAATTTTAGAGTGTGTTTTACAAGAAAATACTACTTCAGTTTTTCTGCTTAAAAGTGTATGTTTAATGCAATGTATTACTCGCCGTTTCTTTGTAATTGCTTATGAAATTTACTAGGAATTTCTGAGTGAAAATTGTTTTTACACCAATTTTTTTCAGTATAGTGACAGACTGTCAAGAAATGTATTGGCAAGGCTAATCATCCTATGAGCCAAAAAAGAAAGAAATAAAATTACTCAGCCAAGCGGTTATGGAGTGACTGATATTTTGTGGTGTTAACCCTTCCAAAATCAAATGCTTGGCCAACTGATTATGCAGTTTTTTCTCTATATGTTCATTTAAATTTGCAATTCATTTGCAAAATGTGCAACCTCATATTGCTCCGAGAATGCAATTTTCTGCATTATAGTATTAAGAAAATTCAGGATGAAAATGTGCTTAATTGTCAACAGGTGACAGACTATCAGGGAATGTACTGGCAAGGCTAATTAATCTACAATATTATCTTATGAGCCAATAAAAATATTAATTACCCAAGTGGGCATAGTCATTGGGCGAATTTAGTGATATTTTGCTATTTTAACACTTACAAAATAGAAATCAAATCAAACTCTTTGCCAACTGATGATGCACTTTTTTTGTTCATTTAAGTTTGCAATTAAAACATGCAGCCCCATATTGGTCTGCCACTATTAAAAAGGACTCTTAAGATGAAAAAGCAGAAAAATGCTAATTAAGAAAGCTAAGTGGTAACCTTTTTTCATTTTAAGAGGCAAGGCAACATTTCTCATTTTCATTTAGTTTAACTTGATAGTCTTGATTAAAAGAACTAATTAAAACTGAAATAAAAAAGAATAAAGAAAATATGAGATGAAAATGTGCTTAAATGCCATAAAAGTGACAGACTGTCAAAGGCCAATTAATCTACAATATTATCTTATGAGCCAACAAAAATAAAATAACATTTTGCTATAGTAACACTTTCAAAATCTTTCTGCTAATGCACTTTTCATTTAAACGTGCAATTCTGTGTACTTTATTAAAATGCTTTAAGTAAATTTTGCAGAATAATGCCACCCAGACTGCTCTTTAGACATCAGGATCTGCCACTGAAAACCCCATATTGGTCTGCCACTATTAAAAACGACTCCGTTAAGATGAAAAAGCAGAAAAATGCCTCGGGAGAGACGTATTTAGCTGATTAAGAGAGTTAAACGGTAGCCTCGTTTTAATTTTAAGAGGCACACACTACGCTTCTAATGCTCCTCTCATTGAACCACAAAACTTCCTACCATTTATAAGTACAAGTGATCTCAATTAGAGACCTCCGTGAAGGCACGGGGCGGCAGACAGTCACGGCAAGAGGCGGCAGAGGAAACTGTCTTTACATTTTCCTCCCTCACTTTTCCAGACAGCCGGCGTGCCCAGAGCAGACAGCGTCAAAAACAGAGAGTCTGTTTCACAGTACGCATTCAAGATGCCCGGCTGACTTAATTCAAACCTTTTTTTTCCCCCCTTCTTCATCTGCGATTTTTACACTTCAGTTTCAGCTGCAAATCACAAAAGCACGTCGTTGACAACAACCGTACCGTGTGACACAGATGAATGCA
Organism: Tor tambroides; assembly: GCA_021397915.2. Taxonomy (NCBI): domain Eukaryota; kingdom Metazoa; phylum Chordata; class Actinopteri; order Cypriniformes; family Cyprinidae; genus Tor; species Tor tambroides. The sequence continues at coordinate 20,403 of JAFVLL020001250.1, read as the reverse complement.
ACAGATTGTTAGACGCTGGAATATAATATCTCCATATCATCACTCAGCACAGCGCCTGCCAACGGAGGAAGAAAATCTTTGCAATTGGAGGCCATTTAGTCTCCATCAAAAATGCCTTTGACTGCAAGCTATAATTAAATGTCTTTCAAAAATATAAGACTGCAATCCGGAGCGCTTTGTGGAGTCGCAGGGTCGTGTGATTTTCTTTTTCAACCAAAGAAAGTCTAAAACGACACGAGTGTGTGCAGTTGAAGACGTGAGATTCAACAGGCACGAAGCATTTCATACTTAAGGCTGGAAACAACAACAACAAAATGAATCAGCCGACGGCAGATATAAGAGACATCCCATTATTTTAGGCTGCTATACAGGCCAAATAAGCTGTTAAATACAAGAGATATTTCTTACAGTAGTCTTTTTCATCTTGGCAGGGATGATTTCATTACAGGATTCAAGTTTGCATAAGAAAAGCAGCCAAAATGAACAAACAGAAACAGCATATTTCACAGCAAAATCAAAAGACAAAAAATACAATTATTTTTGTTTTATTTTGTTTTTAATGCAACAATATTTTCATGACAATTGTGCACATTCTGCAATTTTTTTAAATTGTATAATAACTTAAATATACATAATGATACTATTTTTATACGGAATATATATTCTATGCAGATTTTTATTTGTACATTTTTATTATAAATTTAAAAAATATATATTATTTTTATTTAATAATTGTGGACCAGTGTTATTATAGTTAAATAAAACAAAAACCATAAAAAAACATTTTGTTACTGGAAATAAAATAAACATTAAATTAAATTAAATTAAATTAAATTAAATTAAATTAAATTAAATTAAATTAAAACAGCTAGTTTCCAAGTCAACGTTTCTCATTTTCATTTAGTTTAACTAAATGAGACTAAAATAACTAAAACTGAAATAAAACAATAATACAAATTATTTAGACATATTTAAAAAATAATAATTACAATAAAAATTACAAAAAACTACTATCAAATTAAAATGAAACCAAAATATAAAAATATTAATAAAAACATCTCAATGATATGTCTGCATTATAATAATGGTAATGCAATTTTCTGCATTATAGTAATAGGAATATTTGGGATGAAAATGTGATCAATTGTCATAAAAAGTAATGTCACAATGCAAAAAAAGTCCTAAAAAATAACCTGTTTTATTTATGCAAAACATAAGTTCATAAAACCTCTGTTGACCAGCTATGGTCTCCGGTTTTGACTAGAGGATCAACCTTCATGCCTCCATTTCAACAGGCTAAACAAAAAAGGGGAAGCTTTTTTATTTTTCTACAAAAGCTGGCGTGTATTTCAGTATCACCGCCGCACACGAGGTAAACACCCAGGAAACAGTGTTGTTGTGATTTGCATGAGTTTGAAGGTCTCTTCAGGTGGGATTCAAAGCAGAACGACAGGATGAATTTCACTGTGGCTTTCCTAAAGAACATCTCTCACTAGGTCAAACCGCAAACGCTCAGTTGGAGGGAAGTCAATGGATCGGCATGTAAATGTACTTTATGACTCCTTTGTGCTTTCGGTGAAGCAGTTTTGTAGACCTGGACGCTCGCTTTATAGATTGAGCTTAATATTATTCATTCCAAGATCAACTACACGTAACGTTTTTGACGGAAAAACAGGGTTTCTGACGAAAATACGGTCGTGTGCCGAAGTACATCAACAGAACCGCAATCACTGACATGCTTTCCAGTGTGCAATCCCTCCTTATTTCTGACGAATGAAATAATACGCATTAATTGCTACTTTAGTAAACTATAAAGTGGTCTCCTGCTGATGATGGCAAATCCAGACCTGCATCACCGGCACTTTAGAAAATGATCAATGCTGCATGAAAGTTCGTAGCGATAACTTGAGTAGGGCCCTATAAAATCCTTTTTCCCCCAAAATTCTCTTTTATTTATTTTTTTATTTTTATTTTTTTCTGGATTCCACTTTTCCACTTTCTGTTCCATTCCTGGACTATGTTTTAACGGTTAAAAAATTTTAGTATTCAAAAAAACATGTCTTATGAAATTAAATAATTAAATCGATCAATTAAATATTTTTTTAATTAGAACAAACATTTTTGGGGCCCTATGAAGTATGTTCTTTTTTTTTCTTTTTTTTTTGTTCTTTGATTTAATTTTTTTTTACTTTTTTAATTTTTCCAAAATTCAATTTTTTCGGATTCCTTTTTTTCTGTTCCATTTCTGGACTACATTTTAATTGTTAAATTAAATTTTAGTAATCAAAACGCATGTCTTACTGAATGAAATCATGAAGCTTATCCAAATTAACAAGTTTGAACAAAAATGACATTTTAAGGCCCTATGAAATATTTTCTCTTCGTGTCTCCAGTTTAAATTTTGCTGGATTCCATTTTAATATTTGAATTAAATTTTAATACTCAAAAAGCATGTCTAACCAATTGAAGCTTTAAAACTTTAACAATGTAATAATTTATTAATAACTTTACAATAATAGGGCAATCATATTTTTTTATTTTATTTACAATAATATTTTTTCTGAAATTCCGTGTTGTATGTTTGACTTTTCTGGATTGATGATTTAATAGAAATGCATTATCAAAAACAGTGGTAATCAAATGAAGGAATAAAACATTAACAATTGAATTAATCATTTTAAATGTAATCAAATGAAACTTAATTCCTTTTATTTTATTTTTTATTTTCAGGTTTACAGTTAAAATTAAAACAATTTTAAATTTTTTAAAATTATGTGACATCCTTCAAGTTGTAATAATTATTATTATTATTACTTTGAGAGGTACATTCTGTACAGTTGTATTTCTGTCACAATTTCTTCAAGTTAAACCAAACTCTTATTTTGACGGGTTGTCAGGAAGTTTATGTGGGTATATCACATGACTTTATTTTTGCCCAACTGAAACACACAGAACATGCAGACTTCATATTTCAATAGATATTTTGCAGTGTAATATTCACAGACACTCTTCCATATCGCATTTTGATTAAGTGTGTATCCACACTTTGTAGAAATCAAATGGCAACACTTGAGACATGTGTGTGTTAATGTATGGAAGGTCAGTTGTTCTAGACCAGGGGTGCCCAAACTCGGTCCTGGAGGGCCGATGTCCTGCAGAGTTTAGCTCCAACCTCAATTAAACACACCTGAACCAGCTAATCAAGCTCTTACTAGGCATGCTACAAACTTCCAGGCAGGTGTGTTCAGGCAAGTTGGAGCTAAACTCTGCAGGACACCGGCCCTCCAGGACCGAGCTTGGGCACCCCTGTTCTAGACCAATTCTTCTCTGAATGATCTTGGAGTACCATGTAAATAACCGATGAATATGATAATCAGTCATTACCATATTAGGATACTACCATCAAAGCACCTCCACAGTGCTTGCTGTAAGTGCTGGAACACATCAAAGTTTTCTGAATGACTTTAGACAGGAAAACTCCTGCACTTACATCATGCTCTGGAGCTCAGGGATGAAGCTGGTGGCCTTTCCGGATGCGCGTCCGGACGCGGTGCTGCTGCTGCTGGCTGCCATTGGGCTCGCAGCACTGTTGCTCATCTGTAACACACACAACACACACTCAAAGCCTGAGCAATTAGAAAGCCACTTCACACACAAAACGCTTCCTGATGCGTCCAGCGACAGGACGGGAAACATGCCACATGTTCAGATCCGGACACGTTCAACCGGGATCAATGACAAACGCTGCTCAGAGAGGGAGAGAGAGAGAGAGAGAGAGAGAGATTTGGGGTTTTTTAGCATGTGAGACTGAACTATTTTTAAGGACCAAAGCAAAGCTGGCTAAACTACTGTAAGCAATGATTGATAAATGATCTTTCAGTTCAAAGGGAACAGCAGACGTGTTTAAAATCTGTTTTGGTCTAGTGTTTACCAAACGTTTGATCTTACCAGCATTACACGGCATGATAAAAAAAAAAGTACATGCATTGACATTTTAGCACTGAATCTGAACTCAAAACGCACCAATGACTTCTGAAAAAATAAAAATTATTATATTTACATATAGGGGTCAATATATTATTACTGAATAATAATGGCCAACCAAAATGTATTTTTAAAAAGGTTGATGAAATTTTGTTGAAAACTGATTAGTGCCTAGAAATATTTATATGCTAAAATTCTTACTTGTTTTATTTTTTTTTTAACTTAAACCTTTATCCTAATATGTTTAAGTTTATCTCTGAATTCCAGATTTCCAATGTGGACTCAGACTTATATATAAAAAAAATAAATAATAATAATTAAAAAATAAATAAATAAATAAATAATCATAATAAATATCAAATGAGCATACTTTGTGAATTTTCAGTATGAAAAAAAAAGTATACAATTTATACTCATAATTCACAAAATATAATAATTTTTTTCAGTAAAGTGATATATTGCAAATAATACATGAAAACAAATAAATAAACATTATAAATATTTGATATTACTATTATTTAATAATATTATAATATAATATAATATATTATAATCATTTAATGACATAATAATAATAATACCAAATATTTATACTTTGTGTTCATTTTCGGTGTGAATTGAGTATACAACTTATTCACAAAATAAATAAATAAATAACTAAATAATAAATAATAGTGATAATATCTGAAAACCGAAATGTGCTCTATCCATAGATCAGGCTGTTTGTAGAAACTTGGAGGCTGGGTTGATTAATCAGCTGATACACTGGCATTATGAGACTCAGCAAATCTATCTTTCAGATATTAGTCTATTATTATTTGCTCATCATGAGTATCTGACTTAATCTGAATTATCTGAGCATGTCGTCGAGCAGTTAACATTCATCACACAGCTATCTGCACAGTTTGCAGTTAGACTTCCTCCAATGCAAAGAAAACAAATTAACAGGATGCTGACACAAGCCCAGAAATGGAGCTTGTCGAATTCAAATGCGTGCAGAGCTTTCCATTTGGAATCACGGGCAGGTGAGTCGTCACGGACCACCAGCTTTATTTGAACAAACCCTTGGTCTGTTTGAACCTGAAGCTGGCATGAGTGACTCAGAAACCACAGCCTTCCTACGGCATCAGACTATCAAATCTCACAGGCGGACGGCCCTTTTCTCACGTAGATGAGACGTAATCCCTATCAACGCTGCAGTCTGACACACTTCTGTGCACTGATCATTAAATAGTTCATCATGAGTTGCTCTACCAGAATGAAATTTAAGCCGTTATTCACAGATAAACCTCAGCTGCGGCTCTCAAATCTAATTCATCCTCACATTCAATTAAACAACATCACTGTCAAACCAAAGTCACACCAGTTTGAATACGCAGGATGAAAAATCAAAGATGACAAATGAAAGCTTTTAGGCTTGTCATAGTATAAATTGTGTGTACAATTTGCACTTATCTTATTATTATTGTTTTATTATTAATTAAATAGGCTATTCATTCTTGTCGGTATGAACTGAGTATACAATTTATACTCATAATTCACAGAATAATAATAATAAATGTGTGAATTTTCAGTATAAATTGCATATAAAATATTCACTCATTCACAAATTTAAACTTTCTGTAAATTTCCAGTATTAACTGATTACAGTTTACACATTATACACAAAATATCTAAAAATATAAATATGACTTTATTATTTAAAACAAAAAAATAATAATAATAATAATAATAATAATAATATCAAATATTTATACTTTTCAATATAAATTGAGTATACAACTTACTCATAATTCACAAAATAATGTCAATTGTTTTATGAATTTTCTGTATAAATTGCACATAAAATACACTCACAGTTCATAAAAATAAATAACAACAATTATATCAAAAATTTAGATTTTGTGAATTTCCAGTGTTAATTGATTATACCGTTTACACATTATACACAACATATCTAAAACTATAAATATTATATTATTATTTAAAACAATATAATAATATTATTAATAATAATTGTACTTTTCGGTATAAATTGAGTATACTTAATTCCCAAAATAAAAATATATTTTTCATGAATTTTCTGTGTAAACTGCATAAACAATTTACACTCATAATTCACAAAAAAATCAATAATACAGAGAATATCAAATATTTATACTTTCAAAAATATAAAAATGACATTATCTAAAATAATAATAGTATAATGATAATAATAATAAAAAATATATATGCTTTTGAATAAACAATTTACACTCAATTCCCATGAATAATAATAATACCAAATATTTGCAGAATATATTGTAGTATATCATTTCTACAGTTCACAAAAAATATAGCTCTCAAATCTCAACAAAGCTCCCGTTTGAATAGGGAGAATGAGATTTTAGAGCTAGGGCAATGGAAAGATTTTAGTCTTGCCGTAAGACTTCAGAAGACACAAAATACAGCACAAATCATAGAGACTACCTTTAATCATTTTGGAGTTTGACATCATACGTCCCAAATGGCTTCAAAGAGCACCCAGGATATTTTTCAAAATTTCTTATTTCGTGTCCCACAAGAACAACAACAGCATTCGGGTTTGGAAGGACATGAAGGTGAATAAACGAAGGCCGAATTGTCATTTTTCAGCGAAGCTCTCCTTTAATCAGAGCCTATATAAATCTTAATTCTGTCTCAGAGAGACATGAAACTAAATGTTCCAAAGTGTCACCAAAGCAAAAGCAGGGCCCTTTTCTTCAATAAACACATCCCGGCGTAAAATTTCCTTCTGTTTTCGCCCCCTCTGTTGGATGAAAGATAAAGCTTTTGCTTTGACTGGTGAAGGCAGATGGTCGCCATACTGGGCAAAACGAATTCAGATGTGGCAAATGAATCAAGATTACTTCAACATGCAAAAGGCTTTGAAAGAACAGAAAAGGGAGCCATTCTATTTATTGCATTTTCCTCTGTGTAATTAAATAGGCAGAACTTTTATGTAGCTTCCACGTCTTTTTTGTCGTTTCTACAGACGCCTAGTTAATTTACTCATTTAGTCGTGGGCACGGGATTTGTGTTTTGGGCGATTTTGCCAAGAGCAGTAGTCCTACAGCGTGTAAATACGGATGAATCTCGGTGACATAAAATGATTTGAGGAAAGACGCTTTTACTACAGCCCACAAATATCAGCATTCAAAGACCTCCAACATATTTATTTCTTCTTCATCCAAGACATCCAGCTCCAACCTTCCGCCACATGCTGTTTCAATATATATTCAACTATATTTTTCATTAATTACAATTACCCCAACTCAGCTGTCTCATAAATTTACAGACCATCATCATAACTGGGGGAAAATCAGAAACATATTTGGCGCTCGCAGTCACCGAAGAAGGAAATGTAACTTAATAGCGCGTCTTTCTCGAGGCCCTAATGAAGTGGCAAATGCGATTCAGAGCCATTGGATGTTTTATTTCCCTCCTACATCCTCGCCACACACACAGCAGCGCCTGCCTGCGTCTGCACAAGACCTGCAATCATGCGAAATCCATTTCTCTCACACCGAAACGTGTAGATTAAAGGCTCTTGGACGTGTACTTGGACAGGAAGGAGGAGAAGAAATGGCTCACACGTTCAAATCTCCATCATCTGTGTCTCTGTGTGTGTGTGTGTGTGTGTGTGTGTAAGTTTCCACAGAGTCAGACTTCATGTCGAGTGCTGACATCATTCTTCCTACAGTCTTTCAAACAGCCAAGGTTTTACAAACAATACACATGGGGGAAAGTCAGGCTAGACACAAGAGTGGGGATGTGATTTTTTCCTACTTTTTTTCCAGAATAAAACACAGAATTGACTGTGGAGGAAGAATAGAGCATCAAACCTCAACTAATACAGGCACACGGGACTTTAGACTAAGAAAACTGCGATTTTTCCATCTACTTAGCACAATCAATTTGCATACTTAATAATTAGCATTCCGCTAAAAGCGAGCTCATTTTGGCTTAGCATGCTGTTATAACGTGACAGTCTAATGAGCTGTCAAAAACCTATTTACTAAAACTAACAACTTCGTTTCAGAGAATCCAAACAGCTATTTCAAATAACATGCTTCAACATTACAAAAGGGATAATGATGTTTGTAAAACTGTTTATAACACACTTTATGAAATATAAACATAAACAGTGACTCGAACCGAACAAACAGAACCTTTCGAGTCTCGCTTTCACTTGACGTTCCGAATAAATAAACAAATGGCCAGAACTGAATTTTAAACTCACACGTTTTTAAGTAACTGAACATTTTTACCTTACGTTATGAATTATTCAATCCATCCACATGTGCTCTTTCAAACTGCAAGACACTTGTCTCTGATGTAAACACACTGGTCAGCGCGTGTCTAGTTGGCGTCACGCGCGTCTGCCAGGGATTATGGGTAATGGAGTTTTTAAAGGTTATATAACGCAATAGCCTGCGGTGGCAAGCGAACGCTGCTGTAGTTCTGCGCTTACCCTCGTCGCATAATAAAAGACGAATTTAAACGTTAAAGAGCGCCACCAAAAGAGCTTTTCAGATTCATACGCTTAAAAACATATTTCAAAAATTAAAACAATATAAAACATGAATAGCCTCTAAAAATATTAACATAACTTAATTGCGTAGTACATTTTCAAAAAAAAATCACTAGAAAATATTAATGACATAAATTATTATTTTGTACTTTATTATTAATAATATGCTATTAATATCGTTTTTTATCTTTGTGTTATTCATTTTTCCTTTTTTGCATAGTCTATTAAAATAAAAATAACGAACCCGAAAAATATGTTTAAAATAAGCTATATGCATATTAAATGTCAACATAAAAAACATCATCATTTAGTTCCATATACATGAATGTTGTTGTCGTGGCTTAATTCTGTGCTGTTGTTGTTGTCTGATCTTGTGTAATATTAACTTTAGCCCGGGCTCTTTATCTGTCTTTAGATATAGGAAATGAGTCAATTCTCTTCTGTGCTTGTTTGCTTTCTGTCTGGCTTGAATGACTTGTGTTTATGTCTCTTTATGAGCCTTTATGTCTCTCACTATTAGCGAACAGTCAAAGAAAACTCGCTGGCTTCACCCCGTTGCCATAATTAATACATAAACTCTTAAATAATTTGCTTAATATGTGTTTAAAAGTTGTCTTTTACACCCTTACTGAACTTGGAACATCTTTAAATCACAACCGTGCTGTTGTATATTGTCTCTGAGTAGTATTGCTTTGGTAAGAGGAGAAAAAAACCGATATCAAACCACTGAACTGCTCATTTATTTTGATGTCATGAAATGGTGCTTGGAGACATGACGTGCTTCAAGACTCATCAGCATAATAATCCTCCTGCTTCTGCATATATATATAAACCACAAAAAACCTGAGCTCACCCAAGTCCCTGCCTCCTAAGACAAACCACACAACGAGACAAAACACTGCGGCTTTCCAGCGCCTTCATCTTTCTAACCACAACCTTCGGAATCACCTTTTTAACCCTTCACAAAGACTCTGCATGGAGAAAAAAAGGTCTTAAGGACTTTTGCAAACCTCCTAACTTTATTTTTTAACTTCTTATACGGTGGCGCGTTTTGAGAAGCGCGTTGAAGCGAACTCTCTCCGAGCGAGCGCCGCGCTTAATGCGAAGCGCCTCGCTTTTATTCCGGATTTTGAAGTTTGTTACAGCAAAGGAGAAGCAAAATCGCCTCGTAAATTATGTTGGTGTTTCTTCTGAGCGCAACCAGGAGCTCGCTCGCGTTTCTTTCTACGCGATTCACCTGTAGAGTTCGCGCGTAAAGCCTGAGGGGAACCGAGCTTATCCAACTTTTTCGCTTTCTGGAAAGCGCCAAACGGACTTTACATATAGATAGATCCCATTTATTTTTAACCGAAAACTCTGACTTTAGTGCTGGTTTGAAGTGCCCTTACCTTTGCTGACATTGTTGTGATGCGCATTCCGGTAGATCCGAGCACCAGCCGCAGGTTCAGTCCGCCGTCCAGCAGCCTTCAGCCGGTGGCGGGGAAGATGAGCGATGCGCAGCAGGAGCAGAACGCGGCGGTGCCGAGACTCCGACAGCACGACAACCGGACGATGGTGGAGATCATCGCGGACCACCCCGCCGAACTCGTGCGGACGGACAGCCCCAACTTTCTGTGCTCAGTGCTGCCGTCTCACTGGAGGTGCAACAAAACTCTCCCGGTGGCGTTCAAGGTCAGAAAGACGGTTTATTGAGACGTGATTAAGAAACGTGTTTCTTTACGAACATCAGATGAAGTTATTTAGTACATATGGTTAAACTTTATGATAGATTTCTCGCTATTTGCATGGGTATTAACTAGCGTTCTGTTCAGTTTGACAATATTTTAATAGATCAGTACACTTTTTACATTCGTAGCTATATGAATATATATTTTTTACTGTCAATTTTGACAAGGGAATTATTGGTCCCATTCAGATTTAAATCTCTTTTACAAGATCTGGCCAAGATCCAGACAGCATTAAAGATACATAAATACACATTAACACACTTTAATATGAGAAGGAAAGAAAACGCAATCATTTATAATAGTTATAATAACTGATTATGTAAATGTGAACTCAAAGTTTCAGGTCAGTTTGCAGGTCTATATGAAAGGTTATATAGAGATCTCGTATCGAATCAAACTTTTATCACTTTTTACTTCTTTTAACTAAAACATCTGTGCAGGTTTTTCTCATTGTAATGACTTATATATGAAATTATTTATAGTGTTTTACTAGTGTTTCTTTTCCACGTTTTCCATGTGCTTTAATATTAATAATAGTAGTTTTTTTATTATTATTATTCACATGTTCAGATCAGATGTTTTTTATGGGAGTTACGGATATTTAAAATGAGGAATCCTGCAGTGCTGGAGAGAGAGAAGTGAAATCTGAGAGATTTGAAGCTATTCATAGATACAAACACATGCATGTTTAATCACACGGCCTAAATTACACACAACTATTAATACTTTCACCAAAGATAGAGTATTTCATACAAACAGACTGCATGTAAAGTATCAGTAACAGGAACCGTTTCGCTCGGGTTTATCCTGTAAACATACTTTTGTTCATTTATTTGAGCTTGTAAAGCTGAACCAACCCCCTGCTCACACTGAAAAACATTCCCCTCAATTAAATGTCATTTTTGCAATTTTTTCATTTTCATCAAGGAAGATTTAGTTGCTGCTGCATCATTTGAATTTTATAGCAAAATCTAAGTTTCAAAAAAGAAAAAAAAGGCAAGAAATAGCCTTCGGATTAAAACAGCGCATTTAAGAAAAAAGCATCTATATCATTTTTTTAATATTTATTTTAAATTTCATAATGCTTACATTTCAATAAAATTAGATTTTTTATTTTAAATTTTAATATTTTTCTGTTGAATAAATTTGCTTTAGATTTTTTTTGCTGAATCACTATTGATGTTAAAGTGTTGGTGTACTCGAGTTATACTGACATCACCAGATGTTTCTGACCAATTTAAGTGGAATTTCTTACATACACAATTTAAAAGGTCACCTTTAAGAACAATCTAGTTTTTGTTCCTAGCCAGTTTTAATTGATTTATTGTGGTATTAACCCCCTGAGGCCGGCAGTCTGGCTTCATAATGTCACCTATAATCAGGATCACAGGCCTGTTTTCATCAGTCTATGAATAAACAGTCAGACTGCAGTGAAATGCAGGGTAAATTACAGCGAGACAGTCACAGTGTATCCGTTTCTGTTCAGGTTGTTGCTCTGGGAGATGTTCCTGAAGGGACGGTGGTGACAGTTATGGCAGGAAATGATGAGAACTACTCAGCAGAGCTGCGAAACGCCTCAGCTGTCATGAAGAATCAGGTGGCGCGTTTCAACGACCTGAGATTTGTTGGCAGGAGTGGAAGAGGTTGGTACTTCCACTTTAATTCTATTTATTCTTCGCTGGCCGCTTCGTTTGCTTTGGCTTAATTATTGGTCATCAGCTATCCTGTTTTGTAGATATTGTTATATATGAGCTTTGGCCAATAAAAAGAAAAAAAAATCAGCTAACCACTAAATTACACTAAATGCACGAAAAATATTTGAAAAAGAGATTTTTTTATGATCCATTGACAAGGCTGCTGATAGATTTTGGAACAAATATGAGGAAAAAAACTGTTAATCGGCCATGTGGACATGAATATGGCAATATAAATCAGTCTATTGCAACATTTTAGGTCTGTGGTTTCATTTGCTGCCGTGTCGGCTATCAGTCCGAGAGGACGCGGCCGTGCAGCCGGTGGTTTCTTGAGCGGTCGGCTGGTCTCAGCGCATTCCTGCAGCAATGCATGTCCTCACACACCCTCAACACGCTATCGGTGTGCATGTGTGCGCATCCACGTTATCTCCTCACAGCTGTCACAGTCAACAGGGCCTTGGCCCGCATGGAGACCCACACCTTCACGGGCTTAAGTTTCTTCTACGGGATCTGGAAGAGGAAGTCATGGAGGCGATAGCACAGCATAAGGAAATTAAATATGGAAAACGATACGAGGCGCGATGTGGAAGATTAGAATAAGATCGACCACAATCAAACAAATGACATCAGAAAAAATAAGCCGCCTCGAGTTACTAAAAGCAACTGAGACAAAACACTTGATTGATGCAGAAACGCTTTTGTGTTTTCCGAAGTACTGCGCCCTTATTTAGGAATGGATTTGGATATGCTGGTTGGGTTAGGACAGGGGAGGGATGTTTGTTGTTGATCAGGAGTTTATGCATTTCACATGCAGTCTGTCTCGTTCTGTTCAGGAAATCATTTCGAACAGAAAAACCCTGCTGAATGAGCCAGCGTTTAGGATATTTTTAGTAGCTGGACACCAACCGTTAGATGGATGGCAGATGCCAGGGTTGGTGGAGCGGGTTGGTTAGACGCTGGGCAGGGCCGTGTGTGTTTGGTATCAGCTCGCTGGGACGGGCTCGGGTGGGTCTGCAAACGTGCTTTTGGGGGCTCGTGGACGGATTCCTGTGGGAGAAAAGAAAGACTAATTGCTTTAGCAAGACTTATTGCATAACATGCACAAAAATATCAGGAAACCAAAAATGTGGGAGTTCCAGAAAAAGCATGCATATGAGAAATGCATGACTGTTTATTCTATAAAATTTGTTGCTTAATTAATTATACGTTCAATTCATGTTAGAGGGACTAACCTTATTGCATAAGGTTAACTGGAATGTCAGTAAATCAAAAATATTACAGTTCTGGAAAATACTTGTGTATATGAGAAATGCATGACTTTTTCTAATGTTATTTAATGAATTATATATTCAGTTAATAATAGAAAGAGTAATTACTTTAGCCAGACTTGTTGAATAACATTTACAAGAATATCAGGGAACCAAAAATGTGGGAGATCTAGAATTAGTATGGATATGAGAAATACATGACTGTTTATTCTATAAAATATGCTGTTTAATTAATTACGTGCTCAATTACGTTTAAAAAGAGTAATTACTTTAGCAAGAACTTATGTCCATATGATAAATGAATGACTGTTTATTCTATAAAATGTGTTTAATGAATTAGATGTTCAATTAATGTTAGAAAGACTCAAGATTACTTCTTATAAATCCATATTTAAATAGGAAATACATGCATTAGAGTTTGTTCTATGAAATATGTTGTTTAATGACTTATATTTAAAAAAAAGAGTGATTTAGCAAGACCGATTGCATAATGTACAAGAGTATCAGTTAATCTAAAATATGGCAGTTTTAGAAAATGTATGACTGTTTATTCTATAAAAGTGACGTCATCGTAAATCGATGGTCAACCAAGATGTTGCTTAATTGATTGTATGTTCAATTAATGTTAGAAAGAGTAATTATTGCATAAGTCTAACTGGAATGTCAGTAAATCAAAAATATTACAGTTCTAGAAAATACTTGTGTATATGAACAATGCACAACTTTTTCTTCTATAAAATGTTATTTAATTATAACTTATTGCATAACATTTACAAGAATGTCGGCAAATCAAAAAATGTGGCAGATCTAGAAAATGCATGTGTATGGGAAATGCATGACTGTTTATTCTGTAAAATGTTGTTTAATTCAGTTTGAACGCTCAGTTCTATCCCAGCCAACAGAGAGTGTTCTCAGCAATTTGACGAATGTTCTGGTAAAGTTCTCTCGAAGTTGTGAACAAATGTTCACGGTAACATTAACAGAATGTTTGTTCAAAGTTATCTGGTCTTTAATAATATTCTGAAAACATCTGCACAAAAATCTTATTTCTACATCATTCATGAATGCTTTTTCGTGAAACAGTTTAGTTGGACGTTTGTCTAACGTTTTTTAAATGTTTCATTCAGAGAACATTTGAAAGAAACATTCCGTAATGTTTGCAAAATGATGAAATGGAATGTTTCCTTGACGTTTGCATTACCAAGAACAAATATTTGTAAAACATTTCAAAAACTGGACGTTTTGAATGTTTAGAGAACATTCAAAAGTAGCATTTTTATTACGTAATGGGAACGTTAGCAAAATGTTCTTAGAACATATTTTGGTAGCTGGGAAAATATGTTGTTTGATGACTTATACTATATTGAGTTAATGTTAAAATGAGTAATTACTTGAGCAAGACTTATTGCGTAACATTTACTGTACAAGAATGTTGGTTAATAGAAAATGTTGCAATTCTAGAAAATGCATGCATGCATATTCTATTTGTTCAGTTGATGAGTGGTCGCTAGGTGGTTGTTTAGTGGTCCAATCGAAAGCTTGCACAATTTTTTGAACTTGTACGATATTAGAGTAGGTTTTACAACATACTTTTTTGTGTCTTTCTACTTGAAAATTTCACGTTTCGTTCAATGTTACTTGTAGTGTCTTTGTAATTATTTGGAAAAATAATTTTGTTCCACTGTATGAGCTCCATACTCAAAGGCAGTGAATCTCAATGATAGCTAATGAAGCACAAAACTCAAACAATGGTCTTGTGACCTTATATTTGTTTAAAAGCTCTCCCCATTCCAAGAGTTACTCAATTAATCTCAGTTTTGAAGCTGTTCAGCCTGATGCACAATCTACAGTAAGAAGTCTAAGCCAAATGTAGCTGCCGGCCGTATTGTGTCAGTCCTTTCCACCCACTTCTTCCTGTCTTATTGCAGATCGAGGCTCTGAGAATGTGTCATGCCTGACTTCACAGCATGCTTTGCACATTACTGCCGAGTTTGCCTCATTAGAAGTATCTTAGTATTTCCCGTGTGCTACTGACAGAAAGCATCGCCTCTTTAGCGTAACAATATCTTGTGTTGAAGTTAATTGGAAGTTTTTAAACACTACGAGTTCACACATTTATGAACTTTTCATCTGAAAAATGGAAATGCTGATCAGTAAAACATCATGTAAGGTGAAAAATCTGTGACCGCAGGTCCTCACCCTCACACCTAACCCTCTAATGTTCACACATAAAAGATTAACGACTAATAACAGCACTACTGCGGACGTGTATTCTTGGCTGTTTTAAAAAGGAAACCCAAATGGCAATGCATGAGAACATGCTAACAAATGAGCAGAGGTTTCAAGATATTCAAGATTTTTATTCGTCACGTACACGGTTATACAGAGAATATATAACCAGCAGTGAAATGTAAATCAGGTCTGCTTCATAGACTGTGCAATTGTTTATAAAGTATATAACATGCTTTCATATTTATGCATTAATATTATTTCTAAATAACATTATAAAGCCACTGTTGCACAAGACATACGTGGTTCATTCCACTTGGATGAATGCTATGTGAATTCTAACGTGGCCTTTTTTTATGCATTTCTGATTTGTCATGTCCAACAACTGATCATTTCAATGGTCAGCAAGGGTCACTTTCCAAACTAATTCCATTATTGTCCGTTGTGCCCAGGCCTTTTCAATCGGCCGAGTTCCTCGCAGTTAAAATCCCACCGTCACCAGCGGAGAAATGCAAATGACGGGTGGCGATGAATGCGACACACTGTCCGGCAGATTAATCGGGTTTGAACCTTTTTGTGTTTTGCAGGAAAGAGCTTCACGCTGACAATCACAGTATTCACGAACCCACCGCAAGTGGCTACTTACCACCGAGCCATAAAGGTCACAGTGGACGGACCGCGCGAGCCGCGAAGTGAGTACCACCCCAAATATCACACGTCATGTGATTAGCGCACGCAAAAGCAGATGAATGATGTGGCTCAGCCAGTGGGACGAGACGTGCGGCCCGATGCATAGATTGTGTTACGGTACTGTTTTAAAAAATGGATTCAGCACGCCTCAATGCACAAAGACGGCCTTTGAGGAGCAGCAGGCGTGTTCAGCGAGAGGCAAATACAAACACGTGCTGTCAAGGCCGCTTGACTTGTGAAAATGTTTACTGTATTGGCCTCTTGTGTCTGTCCGTCAACGTGCTCTTAAGAGCGAGCGCCCGTACAAACCCCTCGACCTCTGACCGGCGCTCTGCCTGTGTTCTCAATGGAATAATAGCGCGCTGCAAACCCCCTCAACTTCCAGTGTGATGAAGAAACATGAATGATGTTAGCAGTAAGTAACACCTATTTAACATTTTGTGACATTTTTACATAATTGAATCTACAAAAATTCAATTAAAATGCAACATAGATAAAATTATGTAGAAACAATTTACACTCAGGAATTGCTTGTAAACTTCACAATAAATTACAAAGAAACAGCAAGTAACACATTGAATTGAATGTGAAATTTTGAAGTAGAAAGACTGAAATAGTATCTTTATTTATAAGCTTTATTTACTACTTCAAAACATCTTTTTATTTTACCATATTCTGAATGAAACGTGAAATACAGTAGTTTAAAATGTAAAATCTTCTTACTGTTTTTTTTTTTAAATAGTATGCATTACTTCATGATTAACATTTTAAACTGTATTTTACATCACATGAACCGATTATGTTAATATTCATTCAGAATGTGGCGCCTATAAAAAAAAGAAAGAAAAAAAAAGATTTTTCACAGCTGTAAGTAAATCAAAGATTATTGGAGTATGTTTTACAAGAAAACACTATTTTAGTTTTTCTACTTCAGAATTTCATATTTAATTCAATGCATTACTTGCTGTTTCTTTGTAATTATTTGCGAAATTCACTTACATATGAAAGCCTATTTCTGCCATGGGATAAAAAATAAATAAATAAAGGTAACTGCAACTTTTTTCTAGCAATTATGACTTTGATTCTCACAAAAACATTAATTTTTTTTTATTTTTTAAAAACAGAATTTTTAAAACTCAGAATTCAGAGTCAGAATTGAAAGATATAAATGCATAATTGAAAAAAAATCTGAATTGTGAGATAAAAAGTCAAAATTATTTTGCAAGAAACAAAGTCCGAATTGTGAGATATAAGCTCAGAGTTGCGAGAAAAAAAGAAAATTGAGAAATAAGTTTTAAAATATGAAATTAAATCACATTGTGAGATACAGTCACAATTATGATAAATAAATAAGAAATAATGATATATTTTGGTTATTCTGATCTGGAAATTGCTTTCAAAGTATATAGTGTATACTGCACAATATTCAGTATGCAGTAAGCAAATATTCCATTCCCAACACAGCCAATGTAAATTGAGCGCATTGCATTTTGGGACGCTCAACAATTGGCAAGTATCATTCCATGCATAGAGAAATTTCACATACTGTGCACATTAAGAAAAGTATGCAAGCATACTATTCTGAACACAGCCATGCTCTTAGTGCTGTATATGAAGCATTGAAGGAATAATCCATCCTATGCTTGGGTTACAAAGAAGGTCAGGATGTATTTCCAGACAAAATCCATTTTGTACATCAATATTGGGTCATTATGTGATCAGCTAGATTCATAAGAACCATTGAGATGTTTCTCAGACAAAAAAGAAACGCTTTAAAGTTTTCCCGATACACTGAACAGAGACGTGTCACGGAAAAGAGAAACAGCCCAGTGTTTTCCCTCTCAGAGGAACATGATCTGGCAAAAAGCTCCAGTTATCCTTCAATTATGAAAAAGCCGCTTCATCTGAGTTGATGTCTGGACTTGTGAGTTGTGTGCGCCGTTTGCTTCAACTTCTCAGTTGCTCTCACTACCTGAAAAAAAACTGTTAGAAGACGCTGCCAAATTTCAGTTTTCACACTGAGCCCCAGGACCAGTAAATACACACAAGCTGTCACGAATTACTTTCATGTGGCAGAGAATGGAACCGGGAACACGCCATGCTTGACTTTTTTTAGTGCGTGTTTACATTAAAAGTCTGTTGCAGTCTGACATTACGGCCAAAGTTCCTCACAAGACGACCTTTTGTGGCGGGATAATCTAATATAAGAACATCACATTCTGTCAGCCGTTAACGGTGACTGACAGATGTTTCTTACGCTTACGTTTTATGCAAACCGTTTTGCTTTCGGTGGTGAAATTACTCAAAGCTTTCATGATATGACGGCAGGCTTTAAATTTGCTGTTAGAGTGTGTTTCTAAATGATTGCAATACCATTAACTTTCAAGGAGGGACCAGAATATCATAAAACTGACTTGGGCCGGTAAGCAACCACATAGCAATGTGTTAATAGTGCCCGCCCACTTTTTCCGTGCCGTTGGTTTCGGATTTTTTTTTTTATTCATTTTTCCCATAAAGATTTTTTTTTAAATTCCCGTTAAAGCTTTATAAGCCATGAACTAAACCAACCAGCAAAGAGGTGAATCACAACCAGTGTTACTTTTAAAAGTAATGCATTACAATATTGCGTTACTCCATAAAAAGTTAATTAATAAGTGAAATTAATAAGCCTCAGGCTGAAGAAAATGCCTCTGCACTTACCCCCAATTTCTCTCAACACGGGGACAGGAAAGGTGTCAGTGAATAAACAGGAAAACAAAGTAACTTATTTGAAAAAGTAACTCAAAAGTAACAAGTAATGTGTTACTTTACTAGTTACTTGAAAAAAGTAATCTGATTTACGTAACTACGCTGTTTTCCATGTTCATGGAGTAAATTTTTTTACATGGCTTTTTAAAAATGCCGGTGTTTCGTATGCGTTTGGCCAATCAGCATACGTCACGGATAGTTCCTATAGAACTGTTTTAGACCCTACTCTGAAGTAGGAGCTAATTTAGTTCCTCCAAACAGAGTTCCTAGAACTAAAACCGTTGCTAGTTCCTGCGGTGCGAGCACGCCAAAAAGTGGTACTATGAAAAGGTACTATGAAAAGGTTCCCGCAGTGCGAAAGGCCCTATTGCTAACTTTGATATGAATAAAAATAACATTTGAAAATCTGACAAAAAGACAGTACAAGACTCTGAATTTAACAGCTTTAATGAGGGAAAGAACTACAATCCCATGAAGCATTTCAAATGACATCATTGGATTAAAAATGATGGCGAAATTTAAAAGCAGAGCTAGCTGCTATTCTGTGATTGGTGGAATTTTCTCTTTCTTAGTTTTTACCCACAAATTCCACTGTTAAACATGATTCTTTAAAAAATAATGGCTTCAAAAGAAGCAAATGCCAATGATTAACAACCTTGGATATTACAGTATGTCTGTCTTTAGCCATTTATAAATCCTTTACCTAATTTGTTGTTCCTGTCGGCCTTATAAAAATTGCTCGTAAATCTATCTTCATGCTATATTATTGATTCAATCTCTTTGTCAACTTGTTTTCTTTCAATTAGCACAGGTTTTGTATTTCTTTGTGGAACTGATTGATCGTGGGCCCTACTGATCTGAGCTTATGCACTCCGTTTTTTAATGAAAGAAGAATTATTTCTGGATAAGTTTGGCAATATTCACTCAAAACCTGAAGTGCATAAGTGCTAACTCAAAGAAAACTCAAAGTTGATGAAAATATAAAAGTTTTGGTAGTAATATAGCATAGTGTGAAATTTATAAGCAATTTTTGTAGGCTGGTAATTTTTGACTGGGAACACCACAAATTACACTAGGTCAGAGAAATTCCCCCCAAAAGTACCAAAATAATCACCTTTTTGGGGGGGAAGTTGTTATTCTCTATTGATAAGTTTTTGTCCAATGCAATAACATTAACTAGCATTTTCAGGAAAAAGAAAATCCTCTCCGGGTCAAAATGACTGATATTAGCGATGATATTAGCGTACACACCTGCAGATGATATTGTCTGTTTATTCTAAGCGCACGCTCGTCTGCCGCTTTAAATTCTCGAGCTCGTTACAACAGGATTGACTCCGATTGGGTGTCAATGTTTTTATGGTTCATCAGCTAGAAAAAAAATCGTTCTCAAAGTGATTCCAACGATTTCATTTCTCTATGCCTTTATTGTTGTAGCTGTGGTGTGGATGCTGCTACTCATTGATACTGAGAACGAACTTTATTTTTTATCGTTATCGTCCTTGGTGTGAACG
>JAFVLL020001248.1:0-30508 GCA_021397915.2 Tor tambroides | reverse complement strand
GATGATGAGATCAGATCTCTGTGTGGAGCACTGGCTGTTGTCAGACAAAAATCTCACTGGATTATTACAATTAATGGCAAAATGAATGTTTGGAATTATAAACTGATATTTCCTACTGACACACTACAGCAAAAGATAGAAATAACTAACTTAAAACCATTTTTTTAGCTGGTGAAAATACTAGTGTTCTAATCATTTTGAATGTTGAAATCTCGAGGAAACCAACTATTGGCCAGCTCTTTTGGCTTTGTTTTTCTTCTCACTAGCTATTTCCGTCTCCTCCCACAGGCCTGTCAGTTATCCAGAGAACCATTACAGTGTGTCTCCTCTTGCCGGGGACAGAGGGATGCCGTACAGAAACCCTTCGGCTAGTTTCTCCAGTCCAGGCTCTGGATTCAGCTCCACCGCACTGGGAGTGCCAGGACTCAGCGGACCCTTTGTCCACTATAAAACCACTCGAGATGGGTCAGTTGTGTTGTTTTTTGAAGCGTTTGGCATCAGTACATTGCAACACTTTCCTCTGACTGACTTGACAGTTGTTTTAGTTCAGAATATAAGAATTCTGAAAGATTCACACACTAAAATTCATAGATGAGCTATTCATTGGCAACTAGGGCTGATATTTTTAAGAATTTTGATGATATAGAGATATACACTCAGATTCTTGCTTAATAAATCCTGTCAGGGTGTTCCAAAAATTCCAAAAAATTAAGTACTTGTAATTAGATTACATTACATTTTCGACAGTTACTTTTTTATTGATTACATGATTACATATTATCCGCTCAATAGCAATAAATTACTCATAATTTATTGATTCTCACCAATTCGTCTTTTTCATTTTTTAAATTTTCTTTTCTAAAATAGCCTACCGCTTATATATATATAGTCAGAAAATCTTTCAGTTTTGTGGACATTCACCCAAAGACCAGACGCTAGTCACTAGGTGGATATAATTACACACAAATTTGATATGGTACAAGGTTAACCTATTTAAATCAATGTGATAAACGAGTTAGGTCAAAGTAATTAAAAATAATCAAAAAGTAGTCTGATTATATTACCTAAAATGTGTAATGTAATGGATTACGTTACTAACTACAGTTTTTGTCATGAAATTTGGAATCAGCAACGGATTACAATTTGTAAATAGTCTACCCAGCTCTGCCCACTTGTTACATGGCTACTGATGAAATACATAAAAGAATATGTAATATTGATTTGACCTGAAATTATATTATGTAAGAAAGTGGCAGTGCATGATGAAATAAGTGAATTTAGTGCAGTGTAAGGAGGGATTCACAAAGAACAAGATTTTGTTTAAAAACACAAGATGCAGAGCATGAATGGAATTTAAAAAATGTTAAGTATAGAGGTGCATTTTTTGAAATTTTGAACTACTTTTGACTCGAGTGCAGCATTTTTATGACGCGAGACGCTGTAAAACACTTGAGCGCAGTGGTCAATCACGTCTAGCGCATGTAGAAAAACAATGGAAAAGAAGCACAGTGGAATGCAAAAACATGTTCTGTATAAACGACCCGATATATAAACAGACAATTAAAAAAAAACTGACAAAATGAATAGAACTTCCCAACACTGTTTTGCTATCAGAGACATTATTGAAATATATGTAGTGCTTTCATATAGTGTAAATATTCAATATCTTGCAAGCAACTGTTGGGAACTGATACAGCAGAAGCAATAAATGTTAGCGAGGGTTGAAATGAACATCTTCAGGCGGTGTTTACCATCATCAGTGGGTGTGTCTGATGGTAAATGACAGGCTGCGGTTGAGGCATGTATCAGCGAGACTGCTGCTGATTCACAAGCCCTATTGTGTGTTTGTGTATGATTGTATATTTGTATAATACAGAGGTCATGGCATGTACTGACTTTCATTGTGCACTATTGTGTGCTTGATGGTTAGCTGCCCTGTTCAACCAGAGAAACTTGAATGTTTGGGGTTTTTTGAAGTTAACACACTCAATGGTTAACAATAAGACTAGGAACGAGAAAAGAAATGGCCAAAAAATCATGTTGACTTCTTTGTATTTTTCCCTTTTTCCTAGTCAAATGCATTCATATTTAATGTAATTAAAAAAGTGGGTCATTGATTAGCATATCCTGCTTGTTCCGCATCTAATTAGGGCTTGTCCCCTCCAAACACCATCCCCATGACAAACACCTTAAATATTTATTAGCAAGATAATTGTGATTCTGAACCATATTTTAAAGTGTGCATAAAATCAAAATGGACCCTGTTTATTTTGTTGGCACACATTACTAGTCTTGCGGTGAACATTTAATCTGTGCAAGTTAATCTACAGAAATAAATTGTCTTCGTAATATTTAGTCAACACCTGAAAATTTGCTTCCCTTCTGGAATGGCGTTCATTTTCTGCTGACGTCGGTTTAACGGTCTGAGCAAGGAACATCCTTAAGCCTTCTTCTCCAAACTTCAGTTTTCTGCAAGCTAGAGATTATGAGGAGTTGATTCTATTTTACTTGGAAATAGATTTTAATATTGAAGTCAGTTGCAACTTCCAGCTCACACAGTGTTTAAAGTTTTCCTGAATGTGTTGACAGTTTAAAGTGCATTAAGGCGTTATAGAGAGATGTTGGGGTACTGTGAGTCTGTTAACATTTCACACTGACTGTTCATGGTGGTGATTCAGCAAGATGTGCTAATGAGTGCTATTATTAGTTCCATCAGATCCAGCCGTACATCACGGCTCAAATCCACAAGATGACAAGTGACAGAACGCTCGGGTTGCAACAGACTTTGGATTCAATGTGGCATGTGTATGAAGCAGATTTAGCTGCCGTGTGTCAAAAATGACCCTGTTTGGTTTCTTAATTCTCATAATGTGCTTGACTCATTGGTGCATGTACCAAATCAAATTCTTGGATTGTCTGGATGTACATTATAATACAGAACAAAAGATCTGTTTGTAATTTTGTTTTATTGTGACTTTAAATTGAAATGTCTTTATCTCCCTCTGGGGCAACTTTCCTTTTTGGCTGATGTGACCAAATTCCTCTCCAACCACCTGTCAAATACGAACCCTTTCCACAGTCCAATAAATTCTGAGACTAAAATCTCATCCCTTGTTATCTGTGAACAGTTTTTAATTTTGACTCTAAAACTGCTGTAAGCATTTTCCACTGTTTTGCTAACTCTAACCACATGTTCTTACAAATCTCTGCCCTCCAATGAAATGCCAGCCAACCTGAATCGAATGGTCGGAATTTAGCGGGTTAACATAAGTTAAATAAGAATAGATTTAATAACATGTTAATATTTGTTGTGTGTGTAGGTTTGGGTCAGTCCAGCGGCCTCTCCAGCCATTTGATCCACACGTTACAGTCGATGTCTCGAGTGGAGAATCATCATCTGGTTTCACTAGCCAAGAAAGCACGATGGAGCGCAACAAGTCAGGTAAACAAACACGTATAATGCAAAGACATTTATGGAGAACCAGTCTTTAAACAAAAACTGCTGTAAATGTGTTTTGTGTATCGCCCCATCACTGAGTGGACTCTGCCCTCTGCTGGATACAATGTAAATATAGGCATCTTTACAAAAACCTTTGGGTTTCACAGATGAACACAGGTCATTATTCCACAGGCATTAATTGAATCTGATCAGTGTTGTTATTGTTAACTAAAATTAAAATGATTAAAAGTAATTTTCTTTTTTGAATTAAAGCAAAATGTAAATATTAGATGGAAAAACTTCAACTTAAAATTTTTTTTTAGAAATGTTGCCTTGGCAACTAATTGAATTTAAGTTGAAGTACTACAATAAAACGAATTAAATTAAATTAAAACTAAATTAAAAATCGAATAAAAATGACCAAAAATTTGAAAATATAAAAATAAAAGCTAATTCTAAATATTGTAATAGTATATAAATAATACTAAAAAAAAATACTGAGTCTGATAGAGACACACAACAAATATCTGATTATCAAGCACAATGAAGAGTGTCAAACACTCACAAAATAACACTGACAACCAGGTAGAAAGCGACTGAAAGCAATTCATTTTGAACAAGTCAGTGATTTGTTTAGTAAAGTGTAACAAAAATGATCCAACTCCTATGAAATACTAATGTCAGATTAAGGCAAGATGACATTAATGTTCAGAAGTTTATATGACATTCTAAAAAGATTAAGTATTGCTTTAGTTTGAAACTTCTAAAGTGAATGTAAAAACAGTTTTTGTTTCAGTGTGAATTGGGCTTTATCCCTTGTGTGTTTGTCTGTTGGACAGAGCCCATGTGGCATCTTCCTGCTTCATCACGAGGTGTTTCAGTGGGCTCAGCTCCGAGAAGACAGACCCGACAGGACGGTGCAGGGAAGGACTCTCCAAACCGCCACTCTAAGGTAAGAAGTCATCCAGTCATCAGGAAGTTATGTTATTTCGCCCTTGTGTACTAATCACTCTTCTCTCAGGGTGAGGCACACTATTCCAGTCACTCCAGCAGTAACACACTCTCCAGCAATGCTTCCAGCAGTCACAGTGACGAGCGCTGGTTTGACAGCGTGGGAGGTGGGGTTTCTGGTGCCCTGAGTGACCCCTCAGACCCCGACCCTGACCCCATGGGCAAGGGAGGGTCCAGTGACAGTGGCATCGATGCATCTCTCTACACGCCAAGTCCTAACACTAAAGGAGCCAAACCTAGCCGCAGCCTTGCAGGAACTCCCCATAAACCTCTGCATGGCTCTGCTACCTACAGCGGCTTGCAGGAGCTGTCCGGAGCGGGAGGGAGGGCGGCAGGAGAGGGCCGTCGCAGGGAGTCTTCACCCGTCATTGCATCTGCCAATCAAAGCAAAAACTATCGCACCCGCACATTCCCCCCTCCTGGATCAGCCAATGTCGACAACTTCAAACCAAGGTATTGTATTTATTCTGAAATGTATATAGTACTTTTCAAAAGTTTGGGGTCAGGATTTTTTTTTTAAGAAATTAATACTTTTATTTATCAAGTATGCATTAAATTAATCAAGAGTGACGGTAAATGCATTTATAATGTTACAAAAGATTCCTGTTTGAAGTTACTGCTGTTCTTTTGAACTTTCTATTCATCAAAGAATTTTTAGTTTACACATAAAATTATTTTAACACTGATATTAATGAGAAATATTTCTTGAGCACCAAATCAGCATATTAGAATGATTTCTGAAGGATCAATTGACAACGAAGACTGGAGTAATGGCTGCTGAAAATTCAGCTTTACATCACAGGAAAATATTAACAGATAAAAAACAGTTCTTTTAAATTGCAATAATATTCAGAATATTACTGGTTTTACTGTATTTTTGGCCAAATAAATGCAGCCTTGGTGAACATTAGAGACTATTAAAAACATCTTTTTGATCCCAAACTTTTGAATGTGTACCTCGATAAACATAGCAAATCGCAATACACATAAGGGATAATTAAAAACTTTAACATAAAGAAATGTTGCTGTGGAAACAAACTGAAACAAATGAGCCATATCGCACGGCTACGAGAGTAATATTGCTTTACCAATATATAAAAATGAATTATGTCTCATGTTTAACCACTATAGAGACTTCAGAGCCAGCAGCAAATTACAGAAGAGCTGGCTGAGGTGAGGTGAGGCTGCTCTTGGTGGGTTCATGAGTGCTGAACGGCCGCTGACGCCCTGGAGCTCACATCTCAAAGCAAATTTTCAAATAGACATTATATTTATTAAAAAACAGCACATATTTGAAGTCTACTTTCTTGCCTAAAAAACTCTTAAAACGACACAAAAACAGTATTATTTATAAAATTATAGTGGATTTGGGCATCCGCATGACACTCGCTGTGAGAAAAACTGCAAGCGGAGTGATACAAACAGTGGTTGGAGTTAGAATATCACACAGCTGGAAAAGGCTCTCAGCCAATCAGATTCGAGGACCAAAAAGAACTGTTGTATAAAATGAGTTAAAGGTGAAGTAAAGACATATGTGGGATAATTCAAACAGCAGTGATGAGCAATAATAGATTATGCCTGCAATTATAGCATGCTATAAATGTGTTTTTTAGAGTTAATAATTCAGTATAATCCTGACCTACCGGTATATGAATTGTGTGTATTTTTGTTTCTGGAATTTAGGACCTGCTATACCCCTCAAGGGTACAAGACCCCTGCTGTGGCCGATAAACCACGGCCTTTCAGATCTTCAACAGTCACACCCACGTCAGGCTCCGCCCAGCTGTCAAGCTCTGCCCCCAAGTCCTTTAGTAAAAGCAAGAGTACATGGCAACAGGAGGAGAACAGCACAGTATCCAGCACCACCTCCACTGACAGCAGCGGCAACAAGTATGTGTGTTTGTGAAATGTGAATTTCATGTTTATGAGAAGGCTGATGGATTATGAAATAGATGCATGACATCTTGATTATTATGTGTGCTTTCAGGCAGGTGGATTTGAACAGTAAGAACGTATTCGGACAGCCCCGGTTACGTGCCTCTCTGAGGGACCTGCGCTCACCACGTAGATCTCACAAGAGTACCATTGAGGACGACTTGAAAAAGCTCATCATCATGGACAACCCTACAGACACACCATCACGAGATGCGGTAAAGAAACACTAGAAAGAGACAAACCTCTGCTTGAACACATGATAGTCAGTCAAACTCATTTGTGCATTGTATATTTGTGCTTCTCTACAGTCTCCTCATCGGACCCTGCAACGTACTTTCTCAGATGAGAGTCTGTGCAGTGGACGGAGAGATTCTAGTTATGCAAGCCAGCCTCTTTTTGAAGGACAAGTGCCGCCCAGTGACCTTCTCTTCACCTGCACGCTGCCTACTCGACGCCCCGGACACATCAGCAATCATGGAGCCCTCATGCCTAGTAAGAAAGGTAGGTCTCATTTGCTAATCGTAGTCACTCTTACTCTTATCTACTAATAGATTTGGGGTAAACTGTAGGTTTTTTTTTTCTTTCTTTTTTTTCAGTACCGTTGTCTGCATCAGAATTATCTCTGACTGAGGTGAGGGATAAGGTTCCTCCTCTCAGAAGACTGGACCCTGGACTCATGCCCCTTCCTGACACTGCCTGCGGTCTAGAGTGGTCCAGTCTTGTCAATGCAGCCAAAGCATATGAAGGTATGAGGTTGACGTCTGAAGCTAAAGTCAAACTAAGATACTTTAAGTTATGGAAGCCCATTTTTTGTTTTGGTTAATCATAATTATTACATAAAGTACATACATAAAAATTGTGAAGTCGATTATGACTTTTTTTTCATCATTGTGACTTCCCAGCAGGCACACGACGTCATAAGACATAAGAAATTTTGGTTGCGACATCGGGTGACCAAAATTCAATGTCAGTTCAATGTCTAATGTCAATGTTAATTTGATGTCCAATACCGATGTCAGCTGACATTGATATTTGTTGTTTTTAGGTTGTGTAACCAAAATCCAACATTAAGTCAACGTCAAATTGGTGTCACATTCTGACGTCAACCCGATTTTCATTCTCAACCAAAATGCAACGCCTGTCCGACGTCATGTCTAACGGCAACCTGACGTTATTTTGACATCCTTTGCTTGCTGGGTTATGTCATAAGTAGGACTTTTTATTTCAGAATTTCGACTTGTGTCTTTATGACTATATCTCATAATTTTGACATTTTATATCATAATTCAGACTTTTTATCTGATTTTGACATTTTATGTAATTTTTTTTTTCTTCTCATTTCGACTTTCTCATAATTTTGTCTCAAAACTTAATTTTATCACATAATTTTATCTCTTAATTCTGAACTTACTATGATTTACCAAAGCATGAGTTTTTCTTATGTAGCAGAAATGGGCACCCATATAAAGATAATGTCTTTTTCAATGTACTTTCTCCTAACTCAACTTAATATGCATTAACTGCAAGTAAGCCATTTGTAGGATGAATCCACTTAAAAGTGTAAACACTGACACTTTATGGTTTACAGACTTTACCGTTAAGTTTGTTTTGTTCTTGCAACAATCCCATGTAGTATAAAAAGGCTTAAAAGAGTAAATAATCATAATCTGAATGATTAAATCTATCATTTTTTTTTACAAATTTTTTACACAGTGCAAAGAGCTGTTTCTTTATTTTCATTGTCTGAGTCTCATGCGGGCGGCAATGAGTTAAGACCTGTCATCAGCCCGGTGCATTTCCACACGCCACAGACTCCCCGCACTACTCCTACTTTCAGCAGGTAAGACAGATATATATATATTTGGGGTTTGGGGTGGAGAGAGAGAGAGAAATTGCAAGCTCATAGACAGGAGTGTGTTCGACCAAAGTCTCTTTCTTGGTTCGACTTGAAGCAGCAGTGCGCAGACCGATCGTTGTGTGACATCAAAGCACCGCGAGAGCTACAGAGAGCAGATGCATGCTTTCGAATTGCTCTCGCGGTACTTTGATGTCATTCACCAATCGGTCTGCGCGCTGCTGCTTCAAATCGAGTACACTGGACACTTACGCTCACATCCGCATGTAAATGTCATCGGCGTGGAAGTTCTTCATTGTGAGTGAAACAGACACAAAGTTCGCAATTTTAATACAAAATCGACTGTTTTTGCTCAAGTTCGCTGACGAAGTTTGAATCAAAGCCACAGCAGAACTGTTTTGTGTCTCCGAGCAACACAGCGGTGTTTCGATACTGAATGAGTCCTCGTTTTTGAACGAATCAAGTGAGTCAATGATTCAGTAACCTATTCATAAAGACAGTAGTCACTTGCCTCGTTTCTGAATGAATCATCCGTTTGAATGAATGACTAATGACTCGCTCATTAAAACAGTCATTTACCGTCATCTACTGGTGGTTTGGTTTCATATTTAAAAGTATTGCATTTTTCCCAATATTTTTAACTTGTATGTTCAAAAATATTTAAAACATTAATCTTATAAAATTATTTATGCATTTGAAATTTTGTGGTTTAAATGCATTTATGGCACCTCAGCTTCATTAAACAGTCTGTGTAAATACATCTAATGTCACTTCACATGCAGTTTTCTCTGCAGTGAAAAGATGGGAGTTTGTTGATAGTATACACACTCTTATGTGAACATTAAAATTTGCAAAAATAAATTACCCCACTGCTCGCAAAGAGAAGTATAAACACCGATGGCAAGAGAGTTGCACTGTTCAAAACGTTTGTGGTATAAATGTACTTTTTTTACTTGAAGCATATGTGACCCTGGACCACAAAACCAGTCTTAAGTCACTGGGGTATATTTGTAGCAATAGCCAAAAATACATTGTATGTGTCAAAATGATCAATTTTTCTTTTATGCCAGAAATCATTAGGATATTAAGTAATGATCATGTTCCATGAAGATATTTTGTACATTTCTTACCATAAATATATCAAAACTTCATTTTTGATTGGTAATATGCATTGCTAAGAACTTCATTTGGACAAATTTAAAGGCGATTTTCTCAGTATTTAGACTTTTTTTGCACCCTCAGATTCCAGATTTTCAAATAGTTGTATCTCGGCCAAATATTGTCCTATCCTAACAAACCATACATCAATGGAAAGATTATTTATTCAGCTTTCAGATGATGTTTACATCTCAATTTCGAAAAATTGACACTTATGACTGGTTTTGTGGTCCAGGGTCACATATGTTGTCTTTTTCCTTTATTTTGTTGTCAGAGTGCACAAGAACACTTCATTTACATGTTAAATTCTCAACATTTTTCTTCTGGGGGGGATGCCCCCAGACCCCCCTACAAAGGTCATATTACAAACTTTTTGTTAAACCTTTTTGTTTGCCTAACCTTTTTGACTTCTTGTGAGTTTGCAGGTATGATATATATATGTGTGTGTATGTGATGCTATATAGGAAAACCCAACACATTGTGAAATTTCACATTTAACATTTTTGTCCATTAGCTTGAACGTAACAAAAGTTATGGCTATCTGAAGTTGGTTGATAGCTATGATTTTCAGGAATGGAATTTGGAGAAAAACAGGTTTAAAGAGAGACGGTTTCACGAGAGCTGTCTGTCAGGAGCGCTAAACTGCATCATTACACAAACAGACTAACGTTACCCTGAAGTGGACAGTTTTCCATTGTTTATCATGGGCATAGTCTCTGAACTTTTGATCACCCCTTGTATGTTTAGATAGCATGAATAGTGTACATTGTAGTTTACATTTAGAAAAGCGAGCGCAGCGGACTCCTCCTCTTTAGTAACTTCATCATCTGATCCTTCATCTCTGGATGAGAAATAGTCCATTATAACATCGTTTAGGGCACTGACATCACCAAGACTGAGCAGATTGAGACGAGCGAGATCGTACGCTCCGCCATCTCACGATATTAAAAAATAAATCAATAAAAAAAACTTTGCGTGTCGTAGTTTACACAGGACTGGCGGGAAATATGCATTGATACACCTTTATTATATATGTTACGTGTTTTATTTTGATAGGTTAACTGTTTTTGTGGTGTTAAGAGCAAACACCTCAGCAGCGCGTTTATAAGAGAAAGACAGTCTTTTCTGCTTGCTGCAATAAATCGCTATTTTTCTGCACTAAACAAGTGAATTTTGCCAAGATATTTTCAGAGATGATATACAAGATGTTATAGGATAATTTAATGAAAACCTAATTTTGACAAAAAATTTACATTCGACCTATTTTTCGAATTTCCTGAAAATGTCCCAGTGCGACATCTGACTGGTTTTCCCAGATTTCATCACACACACATATATATATATATATATATATATATATATATATATATATATATATATATATATATATATAATCTTCAGGGTATATGTGTGTGCTCTTCCCCTGAGTTCTCTGCAGATTAGGGTTTGTTAGCACTATTACACTATTAAGGGGTCAACGCTGGCTCTGCAATTCTACATAAAGTTTGCCTAACCTCAAATTAACTCATTCCTTCAATTGTGGATTAAGTATTTAAGTGTGTGCAATAAGAATTTATATGCTAGGATACCAGTTTTAACTTATTTTTTAATTTGTGAATATTGCAGTGAAGAGGTTCCCAATGCCCTATCTGGGCGTCTGTATCATCTGGAAGTCATGCTGAAACAGCTGAACAATGACCTGGAAAAAGTGAGTTACATTGAAGGAACCTGAGCAGTGCAAGACAGGTTCACTAAGGATGGGTATTTTGAGTATTTTGTTGCTGAGTATTCAAACACATAAAGTAGTCAGTTACTTGAAAATGTTAATTTAAGTTGAAATTAAGTAACTTAAAGTTGAAATACGACACATTTGTCAAATTTTTATTTTATATTCAAACCAATCTGATAAAGTTATCAAGTTTCTTGTAACTTTTCACCATACAAGCGAGTCCTCGTTCAGTGGGATGTGTGATGAAGCATATCAATAGAGCGCTGCAGGTTTATGATTCCTTCACAGATGTGACCCTGGACAACAAAACCAGTCATAAGGGTAATTTTTTTGAAACTGATACTTATACATCATCTGAAAGCTGAATAAATAAGCGCTCCATTGATGTTAGGAGTTGGCAATATTTGGTCGAGATACAACTATTTGAAAATCTGGAATCTAAGGGTGCAAAAAAATCGAAATATTTAGAAAATCACCTTTAAAGTTGATAAATTGAAGTCCTTAGCAATGCATATTACTAATTTTTGATATATTTACGGTAGGAAATTTACAAAATATCTTCATGGATCATGATCTATACTTAATATCCTAATGATTTTTGGCATAAAAGAAAAATTTTGACCTATACAATGTATTGTTGGCTATTGCTACAAATATACCCGTGTGACTTAAGACTGGTTTTGTGGTCCAGGGTCACAAATGAACACATTTTGAAGCTTAAATACCAATCAGCAGATGTAAAAAGCCAAAGTTAAGCTATAAACGACCTACAACATGGTCACATGACTTCAACGCCACCACCATTGAGCTTCTGACAACTGTTTCAGTCTTTATTTAAAGTCTACACATTAATTGTGCAGTTCACCCTGGTCAATAAAATGTACAATTCCCTTTAGAAATATATAAGTGAAACTGTTGATTTTATAGTGACTTGGCTATTTTTGGGGACATCCTTGTAATTATGCTTCTCTCTTCCTCTCCTCCTTTTTCCTTCTCCGTTCCTTCCTGTCCCATCCTCTCAGGAGAAACATGACAAGGCAGCATTGTTAGCAGAGATGGCTAATCTAAGGCAGAACAACCAGCGTCTGCAGGAGGAATCGCACTCAGCCAGCGAACAGCTCCGCAAGTTCAGCAAACTCTTATCCTCTACCATGCCCGAGAGAAAATGACTGTTCCCTTTCATTTGAGAGAAGATGAGATTTGCCTAATATGGCACATTCAGTGCCAACAGCTAATTTACTTCACAGTCTCTTATTGTCCAGTACATCCACTGTCCCGCTCGCCCTCATCTTAGGCAAGTCTGCTATCTCGTCCTCACCACACACCAAACTGTGAGCTTTACGAAAGTGTGACGGAGGGAAATGGAAAGAGTTTACGCAGGTCTGCCTGATGACTTGAGACTTTAAAGCTTTAACTTAAAGCTGGTACAGAAGTACAAATGTCTATTTTTAAACAAACAAACAAACACACGAATTCCTACCTTGAAACGAGCGAGCTCCTCATCTGATCGGACTACTTTCGGAACTATTTTCTCATTGTAGATTTATTTTTGTACTCGACGAGTCGACACTAAGCTTGAGCCAGTAAAACTGAGAGACGCTAAACATCGGAGAGGCCTATTTACTGCACAGTCAGCTCAACAGCCAAAAAAAAAAGCTACAGAAAATCGACACTTGAGCCACGTGAGAGATCCTACCTTTCCCAAAACGTTGCGAGAAATCACGGTACTGTAATTGTGAGGAAAAAGTACAGTGGTCTAGGAATGACTCACAGATAACGTCACTGTATAATTCTACATGTGCAGGTACATTGTGTTCATATTTATAGTTCAAACCACCCTCATCTCAGCTGATTTATCATCCAACAGACTTCCTATAGGGATGATAGTGACTGAAACTCTGCAATAATGGCTCTAGATCTTCACTTCTCCAGAGATGGAGAACCGCCGGAAAGACGTGGCCAGTGATAGCAACCACTACTAAAACTGTGATGTTACACCCAAGTCTTTGATCGTTTCCTCTGTGCATGGACATCGGTCAGTCTTTAAGTGACAGTGTCATGTGACAGGAAATGCTACTTGCTCTCTTATGTATGGTTTTGGCGTAGCACTGTGTGTAAACTTGGGCTGTTCTGTTAGATTTCAACACTGTATATGTATATGTATATGCAAAGCCGACACTAAGAAACCCTAGTCAGCTGTGTTCCATACAGACTCTATTTTTCTATTTGTATTTAGTTCAGGTTTATCAGGTGAAACGACTGTTGGCAATAGATGGCTGTTTTCAACTTCTAGACAGATCATCGTGTTTACATACTAACTGGAATAACAGTCAGGCTGGATCGAATATGGTTTATCATGTACCCCATGTTACTCTGTACATGTCTGCCTTAAAGTGGTCAGCTGTGACCAGTGATGTGTTGTAATTTACGTCTCATATCAGCTCTCTCCATCCCTTTAACCTGATGCGACTGGAAAAAATATCTCCTCCTCTCTCAGGACCCGTAAGCTGCCCTCTCGATGACCTGATCTATTCATCTCTGACCTATTTATTCATGTCAAAACAAAAGCACTGCAACAGTCGGTCGACGTTATATTGTATTAGTCATCATAGCTAATATAAGTGAAAATATAATGTGTCTGCTCTGCTCAGACGCACAAAAACAACTATATACATGCCTATGACAGTAAATAGCATTGTAAAACGCAAAGGATTTTGTTTATTTATGGGGTGAGAGATACAAATAAGACCTGACATCATTCATCGCAGCTGTTTAGTAGTGTAATTGTACATACAGTGATTTTATACAAAGCTTTGAACTGCTGATATCTAACCTTACATGTTCTCCGCACTATAAATTATGAGGAAAAAGGAATAGTCCGATCAAAAACTGTCATTCCAAACCTGACTTTATTTCTTCTATGGAACATAAAAGAAGTTATTTTGAAGAACTAAACCGTTTTGGTTCCCATTGACTTCCATTGTGTTCATTTAAGAAAGCAAGTCATGCAGGTTTGTAACAACATGAATGGGTGAGTTTTTGGGTGGACTGTCCCTTTAAGTAAAAGTCTGTATACATGTTGGAAGCTTTTATTTATACATCATCACTCTGGACTTGCAAAATCAAATTATCATATAATAATAAGCTCATTTGCCCCACTGATCCGTTTTTCAGATTCTCAACTCATTGCTGTGACTACAAGAACTTCACCCACTGTGTATTTTTCTGTCAAAGAAGTGGGAGGTTTTTCAGACTCACTCAGTTTTGGGTTACTGGGTGTCATATCTACACCATGAATTGTCTTATGATATCTGTTTGTTTGTTTGTTTGTATGTTTGTTTGATAGTTGGGTGGAGGTGTTTTTATTAAGTTCTTTTTTATTTTTAAAAGGTAAATATGAGTAATATACTTGTGAAAACATCAATGTGCATCTGTGTTGCGCATTCTTAAATCATGGCAAATTATATAGTCCAGCTGTAATATTTGAAGGTTTATTTTTGTGTAATATTTTGACTATTTATTTTGATTCTTTTCTTGTTCTTTTTTTTAAATACAGAAAGTCAAATTCAAGGTGAAAATTACAAGATTTGGTAACATTATTGGAGGGTACTGAGTTGATGTATTTTTTAGTTTGTCCATTTTGATTCATGATCTTTTGTACAAAGCTGATTTTATCCTTTTGTTTCTTTTCAAAAAACTTTATTGTAATTCATCTTTTTGTCTCTGTTTCCATTAGCTTCATGCATGAAACAGTGGCTCTAATGCCTCGATTAACTATTGATAACTCATCAATCTTTCAGTTTCTTTTGGGGATGTTGTATCAATGAGTGTACATTTAATATGTGTAAATTATGTTTTCATTATTTTATAAAAAAATATATTAAAATATTTCATAATGATAACATTCTTGACTATTATTTTATTTGACTAATATTTTATGCCACACTGGAAGAGCAAAGATGTACAAATGCCGGGTGGTTTTTAAGTCTGTAAATCCTTGAGGAGGTCATACTATGAGGAATACAAAGTCTAAAACATTCATTTATAGGTATGGTTAACTCTAAAATGAAAATTGTCACCCTCAAGTTGTTCCAAACCTGCATGAGTTTCTCACTTCTAATGGGCACAAAGGAATATATAGTAATGATATAGACAGAGTAATGATATAGATTGAGTAAATGATGACAATGTTCATTTTTGGGTGAACTATCCCTTTTACATCTAAAGCCTTAACAATGGCATCTATTCTATATTCAGACATTTGGCCTAACATTCATAGTAATACAAAAGATACTGCTACTATAATAGATACTGCTATTCCAAAAAACTGGAAAACTAACAAATAAAACTTCTCGAGTAATGTTAACCACAGCCCTTACCTTACTCGGGTAGATCATAATTTATCACTTCCCAACAGAGATGCTAATTGCTAATGACACATAAAAAAGGGCAAATTATGCTCACGAGGTTTTTCATTCTGTGTACTCTCTTTAATTCTTGCTCTGCCAAGGAAAACACTGCGAATACAGTTTGATCTTGTCTTGAAAATCAGATAAACAGTTTTATAGCCGTAAACACATTGTGATGGTATTTGGGGGTTGTACTGTACTGTCATCTTAACTGAAAACTCTGCGTCACTGTCTCACTGATAAAAAAAGAAGTTATTTTGGTGTTCTTCTCCAAACAACCGCTCTACGTATGCGTAACTGGCGAGTAGCACTGTCAGTTTTGACCCAAGAGATCATTTAACATCATAACTGAAATGAGTTTTATGTTAATTGTTGGGCGAGTTTAGAGTACGCTTAACATAAACGGATGGAACACTTCCATGTCGAGCCGCTGCTGCCACCAAATAGAACAACAGCACTGGAACAAAAGATTGTCGGGTTGACTGTAATTATTTGCTCCCTCTGCTGGTCATAAATGCGTATAGCACGATAAATAGAAGGCATCCCTAATTTAAGGTGGGGAAATCCAGTAGCCCCTCACTGCAGAACACAAGATCCAGGGAGCGTGGTTGGATCCACATCTAGGGGGTGGAGATTGGTAGGTTTAGGGGTGGAGATGGGTGGGTTTAGGAATCAGGGGGTGGAGACTGGTAAGTTTAGGGGTGGAGACGGGTAGGTTTAGGTATATGGAAGGTGGGAGGACTTGGATCTAGATCCAACCACGCCCCCTGGATCTTGTGTTCTGCAGTGAGGACCATCTCGGGAAATCAGTCAAAAAACAGAAAAACAATCATTACAAAATATATATGCTTTACATGTTGGTGTATATAAATTATAAAGCCATTTTACAATTAAATTAAAACAATGTCCAACGTCAATCAGAGAACCAATGAATGAAGCATGTTTTATTTGATCACAGGTTAGTGTTTAAACCAAGACAACAAAAGGAAATACAGCTTCTGTTCAGTGTATTTACTTGGTAACTGCGGCCCACACCACATCACACCTCTCACACAGCTTCCGTTCAGAGTTCATTTACTGGTAAATGGTTCATGTGTCACCGCCCGACATGACACCTCTTGGAGTCGGGACCCCCAATGCTTCCACCCACCACACCCAGGCAGCAGGTGCCAAATATGTTCCGGCTTTTTTAAGCATTTAAGAAAAATAATATAATACATATAACTTGAAGAATAACTTCTATATTGTCCAACAACCTCTGTAAATACGAATTCCGACATGAACATTGAGCGCCTGTCCCTTTAAGATGACGTGCTACCTCAGCCAGACTGACACCACCATGGCGGAAGCGCAGTCAAAAGAAGCTGCAGCAGACTACACCCCCATTACAAGCCTGAATGAAAGAAGAAATCAGAAAAAGACAAGACAGCTTTTGTCAGTTCACCATGTACAAGTATTTTAAACATCTAGCGACTTCAGATGCGTCACCAATGATGCTACTGCTGATGTAGGTGGTGACTGACTTTCTAGGGCAGAGCGGCTGAAGTCCAGCTCAAGTGTTGATAAAGAGAGAGTTCATTCAACGATTGCATGATTAATAGACAGAGCTTAGTGATTCCAGACGGAAGGGCGTAACATTATATACATTATTTTTGAATACGCATTTTTTGCTCTTGGAAGGTGAGCTATGGTGGTATCGAAGTTTTTTTTAACAAGGTAAAATTGCTTTATTAACGTGAATTGTGACGTTTTGAACGGGAAAAGTAATGTTTGTAGAGTAAAAGTCGTCTCTGGTTCTTGTTTACGAGGCAATTCTAGAGTACCTGACCCACCTCAGGCGGAGTAGCTATTCGTGTAGAAAACTCATTAGTAAAACACTACCCGTTTCGTTAGGCTCTGAAATGTCATATAAATTAGTGTTTTATACAGCACCAGCGCGCTCTGCTCGGTGACAATAGAGATAGTGGACAAAGTTGGCCGTTTAAACTACTGACGTGTCCTTTGGCGCGCGGTGAGTGCCGAAGCTGGAGGGACACGCCTGTCGCCGTCGCTTCCAGCGTCTTTAACCGGGAGTCAGCCGTCAACGCCACGTCAAAATGTCGAGAGCCGGCCGAAGAGCCAAAGCTTTGCACGCCAGTAACGGGCTGGCGGGATGCGATCCGCTGAGAGCGTCGCGCGTGCGCGTGCTGCTGCTGTTGTGTCTCTGCGGCGCGCTGTCGTTGGCCATGATTCTGGCGCTCTATCTGTCTGCAGAGCCCAGCAGCTCCCTACAGCATCAGACTGCACATCTCATCAGGGACAGGGTGAGTACACACACACATACATACATACATACATACATACATTATATATATATATATATATATATATATATATATATATATATATATATATACACACCATGTTTTTCAATTCAGACATACATTATATATATATATATATGTGTGTGTGTATGTTTGAATTGAAAAACATGGTGTGTGTGTGTGTATATATATATATATATATATATATATATAGATAGATAGATAGATAGATAGATACAGTATATGAGCTCAAATGAGTTCATGTATTTCCACGACGAGTTATCTAACAATTCTGTCTTCTTTGAGAGTTTTTTGACCCAAAGTATACAGTCTGTCATTATTTACTCCTGAAAGATGTAATTTACGGTGGCCGAGAGAGCTCAACTCGCTGCAAATAGAAAAACACCTGCAAATTAAGAAAACAACTTAATCAATTTGACAACACATGCGCTGTAAATGCTCACAACACAACCAAATAAAGAAACGCGCTGCAAATAAAATTCTTTATTTGGTTGTGTTGTGAGCATTTGCAGCACCTGCTGTCAAACTGATGAAGATGTTTTCTTGATTTGCTGGTGCTTTTTCTATTTGCACGTGTTTTCTGAAGTTGCAGCACGTTGATCTCTCTTGGCCACCATAGTAATTCCACCCTCATGACTGACTTTCTTGCAAGGTTATTGTCGTTAAATAAAACTATTAATTGAAATGAAGCTTAAATAAATAAATATATATATATATATGTATGTATGTGACCCTGGACCACAAAACCAGTCTTATGTTGCACAGGTATATTTGTAGCAATAGCCAAAAATACATTGTATGGGTCAAAATGATCAATTTTTCTTTTAAGCCAAAAATGATTAGGATATTAAGTAAAGATCATGATCCATGAAGATATTTTGTAAATTTCCTACCGTAAATATATCTCAACTTAATTTTTGATTAGTAATATGCATTGCTAAGAACTTCATTTAAACAACTTTAAAGGCGATTTTCTCAGTATTTCGACTTTTGCACCCTCAGATTCCAGATTTTCAAATAGTTTTATCTCGGCCAAATATTGTCATACCATAACAAACCATACATCAATGGAAAGCTTATTTATTCAGCTTTCAGGTGATGTATAAATCTCAATTTCAAAAAATTGACCCTTATGACTGGTTTTGTGATCCAGGGTCACAAATAAATAAATAAATAAAATAAAAACGCCAATTAGAATGCAAGTTGCTTTGGCAACTTACTAAAATAACTTTAAGCTGAAGCACTGAAATTAATAACTGGAATAAAGTAAACTAAACTAATAATAAATTAAACATAAATGATAAATTAAACCCAAATAGTAATATTTAATAACAAAATAATAATTATATTTAAAAAAAATGACAAAGTTAACTAAAACTAACTGTAGCTGAAAATGCTAAAATAAAAGGTAATTCATATCCATCTAAGTATTGATATAAATAATGGTAAAACAACACTGCTTTTCTTACATGGAGGACAAAGGTAGATGTTAGGTAGAATGTTTACATTGCTGTTTTCAATAAAGCAAATGGGCAAAGACTGTCATGCTTCAAAAATAAAAAAACCTACCATAAAATGTACAAATTGTGCACTGTATTTGTACACAGTATTGTATAGCACACAAGTAAAGACTACTTTTATTTTGTTTATTTTTGTCAGTATGTGGCCTTTCACAGCCCAATCTGCTTAGTTCCAAACTGCTCCTACTGTGAAGTTTCTAGTAATCCTGAAGACTTTGATTAGCTGGTTCGAGTTTGCTTAGCTAGGTTTAGAGCTAAATTCTGCAGGAAGGGGGGCCTGTCAGGACAAGGACTGGACACTCTTTTTAGACAAGATAATTATGATCATATTCTCACCTCTTCCTTTCTGCAGAATGCCCATAAGTCAAATAAATACTCTGTGGCACAGATAAAGAAGTTTGCAGCACAGGT
Organism: Tor tambroides; assembly: GCA_021397915.2. Lineage (NCBI taxonomy): Eukaryota > Metazoa > Chordata > Actinopteri > Cypriniformes > Cyprinidae > Tor > Tor tambroides. The sequence continues at coordinate 10,717 of JAFVLL020001248.1, read as the reverse complement.
GGATGGGCATCGGCTCTGGGAGACTCACCTGCGGCCCCTGTTAATTGAACGAGTGCCTGGGACTGCAGGCAGTCAGACCATACGGCAGGTAATGTTTCAGCCTGAACAATACATGTTCTACAGTTATCTAAACATTTTCAATCAGCGCGATTACCTGAACATTTCCTACATTACAAGATATATAAGTAACAACACTGCTCTCTTCTTTAATGAAATAGTTCACCCATAAATATAAATTTGCTGAAAACGTACTCACCTGCAGGCCAGCCAAGATGTAGTTAAGTTTGTTTCTTCATCTGAACAGATTTGGAGAATTTTACCAATACATCACCTGCTCACCAATGGATCCTTTGCAGTGAATGGGTGCCGTCAGAGTGAGAGTTCAAATAGCTGATGAAAACATAACTCCAGTTAAATTACTTAACATCTTGTGAAGTGAAAAGCTGTGTGTTTGTAAGAAATAAATGCATCAAGATGTTTTTACCTTAAACCATTGCTAAAATATGAGTCTTATATCCATTATATTGCTTTCTCCAGTAAAAAAAAAAAGTCATCTCGTCTGAATCAAGAAAGATATGTGCACAAATCAAGCACTATTTTACAGTTCTAAACAAATACGTCATGGATTTTGTTGTAAGAGGACAACAGGGGATTGAATTTTTCAGTGAAGAATGGATTATGGATTTTGGCCAGAAGCATTGGTTTAAAGTTAAAAAGCCTTAATGATGGATTTATTTCTTACAAACATGCAGCTTTTCACAAAATATTAATTGATGGACTAGGGTCATGTGGATTACTTGTGGATTAAGGTGATGTTTTTATCAACTGTTTGGACACTCATTCTGACGGCACCCATTCACTGCAAAGGATCCATTGATGAGTGAGTGATGTAATGCTAAATTTCTTCTTTAAAACACACACACAGACATTTACATCTTAGATTGCTCTTAGGGTGAGTAACGTTTCAGCAAATTTTCAATTTTGAGTGAACTATTCCTTTAAGATTCTTCTTCTGATAAGCATGCAGTGAAGATCATTAAAGTTCTCTCACCTCTTCCAACTACAGCATATCTCGTCCCAGCTGGGTTCACTGTCAGCAGGATGGACGCTGGAGGAGAATTCTTTTGTTTCATCCACCCCGAAGGGTAAAGTGACCTTCACCAACGTGCTAGCAGTTCTGGATCCCTCGGCTCCTCGCAGGCTGCTCCTAGCATGTCACCACGACTCCAAGATCTTACCCGCAGACCCTAAAAACCCCAAGCGGGTGTTTGTAGGTGCCAGTGATTCAGCCATACCCTGTGCTATGATCTTGGAGCTGGCCAGTGCTCTGGACACACAGCTTAAAGCCCTAAAACTGCAGGTAGATCACAATTGTGAGGAAAAGAGTTCTTCTAGATGTTTTCTGAGAAACATTTGAAGACATTTTTAACGAGAATCAGCTGCATCACAGTGCTGAATCGAGCCTAAAGTGTGTGTATAACATTATGAGCTGGTGTTGGTGTGACAGTGTCAAAACACATCCTGCATCCTCTCTTTCTGTCTTTCTCTCCAGAGATCTGCAGTGACATTGCAGTTGGTGTTTTTTGATGGAGAGGAGGCATTCGAGGAATGGACAGAAACAGACTCTCTCTACGGTTCTCGTCATCTGGCTGAACTTATGGCCCGTACTCCCCACCCTTCTGGATCTACCAAAACCACTCTTCTCCAGGCAGTGGTGAGGTTGTGTGTACTGAGATCAGTATATCTGTTTGATTTTCACATATTTTACTGTGTGATTAATGATAAAGAATCTTTACAGATAAGAGGTTTTTAGTTCAGGGTATCTAAAGGTACCAGCGTGTCAACTTTAATAGTTTTTAATACATTTACATTTATGCATTTAGCAGACGCTTTTATCCAAAGCGACTTACATTGCATTCAAGTTACAGTTTTACATTTTTATCAGCTCTAATACGTTTCAAATATTTTAAGACCTCCTCGTAACTTCGATTCATCATTCAATACAGGTTCAATTAAGCTGATTCAGTTTATCTTTAAACTCAGATGCACCGGCTACAAAACTAATTGTATACTAATTGTATGTATTTATACATACAGTATGAATTAAAACCTGATTAAAACATGAATCTATTGGTTTATACACAAACACCCTGTGGAAGTACATGAGTAGTATGAGTATAGAAATGTTTTTAGTGAAAGTAAAAAAAAAAAAAAAAAAAAATCATATTTGACAATATTTTTAACTGTATTATGATATTATTATAGTTGGTGTGATTATTAGTATTATTACTACTTTACAGTATCATAGTGATATTACAGTACTGATACATTTTTTTTTTTTTTTTTTTTTTTATATTTTCATTTTATTTTGATTAATCATCCTAGATCTGAGGAGGGAAATATTAAAACAAACAAAAAATACCTTATATAATATAATTGATTTAAAACTTATTATAATTACATTCAGACATTATCTTATATATATATATATATATATATATAAAATTTTTTTAATATATATATATATTTTATGCAATATTTTATTAACCACTTTATCTAATTGTTTTCTTTTAATTCTTTTTATTTATTATAACTTACAGTAGTAATATTATAGTGCTAGTAACAGATTTTTATTTTAATTTTATTTTAAATAATTTTCACACTACACCTGAAGAGGGAAATGTTAAAACAAAAAATATACACTGGTAAATTGATTTATTCCGTTTTAATATTTATAATGACCTGTGAATACCCTTTTTTTGTTTTTATTTATTTATTTTAAATGTTGAAATTCTCTATTTTCCTTCCAGGATCTGTTAGTCCTGCTGGACCTGCTTGGTGGCCCAGAACCATTGATTGTCAATCACTTTGATAACACAGCCAGATGGTTTGACCGACTGATTGCAGCAGGTATAAGTTCAAAACAACCCAGATTGGGTTGCAGCCTAAAAATGCATGACGTCAGTCAGCACTGTCAGCATCCCTCTATGTTTCCCTTTCAGAGAAGAGACTCCACAAACAGGGTTTGTTGACATCTCACCCATCAGAACAGAGTTACTTCAGAAAAGATTTTTATCTTGGTCCCGTGCAGGATGACCACATTCCATTTTTAAACAGAGGTCAGTAAACAGTCCAACAACATATACTGCTATTTAAAATTTTGGGGTCAGTAAGAATTTTTTTAAACAAATGAAAACTTTTTTCAGCAAGGATGCATTTAGTTGATTTAAAGTGTTACAAAAGATTTCTAGTAAATGCTGGTCTTTCTGACTTTCTATTCATCAGAGAATCCGGGTTTCCATAAATATTAGGAAGTAGAACTGTTTTCAGCATTGATAATGCACCAAGTGAGCATATTCAGCTTTGCCATCACAGGAATAAATTACATTTTAAAATATATTCAAATAAAAACCCCAGCCTTTTGAATGGTAGTGCAGCCTAATTAAAATTCAAGTGATACAAATATCACAGTTGTAAACAACATAGAGCAAATGGATCAAACAAGTTTAATTTGTCTTGTTTATACTTCTGAACCAGGTGTACCTGTGCTTCACTTGATCCCCACACCGTTTCCTGTGTTCTGGCACACACTGGATGATGCAGAGGACAAGATGCACAGGCCCACGGTGGAAAACCTAACTAGAATCCTGGCCATCTTCGTGGCTGAGTACCTGAGCCTCTAAAAATGCTATAATGATGATCCTACAGCAGACGTTTACAGCACATGACCACGTGTTCAGTGCAGTTAAATGTGTGATGTAGAAGCTGATAATAATAATAATAATAACAGAGCCATATATCAGAATGACCAAAGAGACACAACATGATGTGTTTATTTGGAGTGTGAATGGTACATGCTGAAGATATTCATATTTTTCTGCTGAAAAGAGCCATATGTCATAATAGGACAAACACTCATGTTACGGCAGCTGTATGAGCCCTAATTTCATCCTTTAAGAGACTGTTAGACCATAAGTTTGTGATTTCATATCATTCATTTGATATGACTTTGAAGTGGAACTCAGAGTGAAGTTCGTTTAATGACTGTTTTCATTTAGTTCATTAATCATCATTTGCACAGTGTGTGCTGCTGATGAACTGCATTTTAAATGCTGTTGCATTCAAGCTGTGTTGGGGAAAGGCAGTGGTTGTGCACTTTACAAGAAGGTCAGTATGCAAGACATTGAATCTGTGAGTAGCATTTCATGTGACCTGAGAGAGATTGATCTTATTTTTTACATTCCTTAGTCATTGAGCTGTTACCATAATGAACCAAAAGACCAACTGAAGGGTCTAATGGATATTCATAATAAATCTAAGGAGACACTGGATTTGAGTCTGTTTTTTTTTTGTTTAGAATACACTAAGAATGAACCTGTGTTGAGTTAAAGCCAATAAGAATCTGTTGCTGTATTGATATGCTACTCTTTTGGGCCACAAAACAGCTTGATGAAACAGCTAAGATGAAATGGAAGTAGCGACACGTTTTCTTCTGGATTGTGACGCATATCCGAGTGAAGTGGATTACTGAAAAAGAAAAAAAGTAGGGTGGGATGTGGTTCAGTTGTTTGTTAATTGAATGAAGGCAGATTCAGATACGAGCTTTCAGATGATTGTAATAAAGGGCTGGGTTTATGAGGACAAAATGATTGGAGGAATTTGGAATACATCACCAGAAGTTCAAGTTATGGCATTTTGATTAAAAATTGTCAATTTTTAAAAAAAATTAAACATAGGCATGGATGAATTATTCTTAAGATCAATAACATGCATTTAGAAAGGGTGAATTTTCATTTCATGCATACCTTTTACAAAGCGAGGATGAGATTCAGTTATAGAAATGGAAGATGCAGCAATATGAGCTGCCACAAATTAAAAAAAAAAAAAGATACTTTAGCTTTTTCAATTCAAACTATTGCTGGTTCCTCAAGTGAAATGTACTTGCTTTCCTGAAATACAGTATGCATTTTAGCACAAATGTTAGGGTGCACTACAAACTTTACAAAAATTATTTGCTGCCAGCAGTATTGATGCTCTGTTTTGTGTCTAACGGAGCTCAAGATTGACTTTGTTAAAGGTGCTGTAAGCCGTTTCAGCCATTTTGCTAACCTACGCCAGACTGTCAACAACCTCATGTCAGAAAACACAACTGCATAGAACGCTTAAAAAAGCATAGACTGATTCCCCGGACTCGCTTTTACATTGTTAACAGAGTCCAGGGCTCACAGCTGTGGCTTAGAAAGACACTTATTTCAATTATGTTGTCTTGTCAGGTAGTAGAGACAAATTATGTACAAAAATCACAGCACCTTTAAATTGCAAAACATTGTTTTTTACCTGTATTCCATTGATTTCATTTCAGTAGTGTGCTGGTCCCAGGTGGCGTAGAGGGGGCGGGTGGGCAGAGAGCTGCTGAGAGCAGGAGAAGAGTGTGCTGGGACTCGCTGGTGGTGAGAGCTCCTCATCAGAGCTCAGGAACGCTCCTGCTGAGGTTCTGCTGGAACACATGAATAGCTTGGATATAAAACCTGAAATATGTCAAACTGAGATCAAATATGAATATGTAAATGTATTATAGAGATTCTGAATTTTTTTGGTTTGTGACTCATCCAGCAGAGGGCAGCATGGAGCCAATAAAAAAGTCAATAGAATGCAACTGCCTTTCTTTCAAACCATCTAAAGCAGTGGTTCTCAACCATTTAGGTAAGGATTTTAAATATTTTTTTACTCAATTTTACCCAGTAAAATATTTTAGAGTTTGGCATAGAAATATGTATATTCATTATAAGAAATGCTAATGAAGCTATAAGATCTTATTCATTTACTAGACTTTTCCAGGCCTAGAAATAAAAAAAACAAAACAAAAAAAAAACCAGTTGTCCAAGGGAGTCAGTTAAAATAAGTACATTAATTTTTAGTTGATTCTTGTTTTCTTATTTTAGATCATTTTAAGTCATCTTGAAGCCCCCTGGTTGAAAACCAGATCTAAAGCCAAACATTTCAGTCTGTCTACTTAAAACTTTCACATTTAATTCAATGTGTTACTTGCCGTTTCTTATTTGTGAAATTTACTAGCCATTTCTGAGTGAAAATTGTTCATTGTGTCCCAGCAGGAATCTACCATGTTGTTACCCTGGTGCATGTAGAGTGAGGGAGCGTTTCTTACCCCTGACGGCTGGTGGCAGCTCTGTCCCGCTGTCGACGGTTCTTGAACCAGTTGCTGACTTGTGTAGCAGTGAGTCCAGTGGCTGCAGCTAAATCTCGTTTCTCTCGTGGCGAGGGGTATGGCTTTCTGCAGTACCACTCTCTCAATACACTGCGAGACTTTTCCTGCGAGCAGAGGATGTGACCGAAAGCTCTTGAAATCTCTCCCAAAATTAAACAAGATTGAGACTAACACACAATCAGATTTACATTTACAATATACTACACCAAGAGATTTAAACACCTTGAAGCAGTAGCTGGTCTCCTCTCCATCCCAGATGGTACGAGGTAGAGGGAACTTGCGGCGGATGCGGTACTTCCCCACGGCCCCAAGAGGGCGGCCCCTCTGCAATTCAGCCTCCATGTAGTGAGCCCGGAGCCAGAGCTGCTGGAGGAGAGGGTGACTGCGTGGGGAGAACGCGTTCCCCTCTAACAAGGCGTAGAGCTCAGCAAAACGACAGTGGTGGAAGGCGACCGCAGCCCGCGCTTTCAGCACGCTCTCTTGACTCTGGGCCATTCCCAGATACACACTGGACGAAGAGGAAATGGAAGGTAAAGAGCATAAGAACGAGGACAAGCGATCCATGCTTCCACTCTGGAGAAGAACCTCACAAACACAGGCCACCTGCTCTGGGGAGAAGCCCATCGCCATGATTGGAACAAGGATGGTGGAAGGTCCCTCAAGGGATGATGAGGAATTGGTCTGCAAAACAAGTTGTAAATCGTCCCACTACGTTTCTAAAAGTCCATTCAAGGGATCCAGAGGACAACTGAGACCTGTTTCAAAGCCAAGTTTCACAAGAATACTAAAACCTGCAGAAGAAGTGTGCAAAACCAAAGTACCTTCTGATTTGAATGCAATGTAGTGACTCTCAGGTAAAGGAGATCTCACAATAGCCTTTTTGTTCTCCAGTGACGTGCAACCCAATAAGTGCAGCCGATGAGTGTATCAGCTTTTTTGTTTTAGCAGGTTTTACCTTCTCCAGCCACAAAGACCCGCCCAGACAACTTGGTACATGCAGGTAATCGGAGAGCATAGGGGTTAAAAAAACAGACAGGCACCAACACACACACACACGCACACAAACACAAACCTTTCAGACTAAGTGTTGTTTGTATTTGTATCAATTACCTGGGGAAGATGTCAGGTGCACAAAGGAGCTTATTTAAATATGAAGGCAATGTTATTTCCTAATCAAATCGTGGTGCAGGATTTGTTAGACAATTTGGTTAGAGATGGCATTGCAGAAATATATATACCATATATGCCTGTAATGATGTGAAGAGAACCACAGATGATTTGCTTCTGGGTGAAAAAAGATCTTTTTTTTTTCACCCAGACAAAGGCATTTCAGTAAAAGTGCTTCACAAATAACTTTAGATCAGTTTCAAACAAAAGTCATTTAGACAGCATTATATATGTTTATTACATATCACAAAATGGAATATAAAAAATAAAATAACTATAAGATACAAAACACCTCTAAAAAGAGGCATTCACAATGATGACAAATTCTAAATGAAATGATCCAAAAAAAAAACCCTCTTTGGTTTGATCAGCTGCATATTTTTCTGTTTATACATGAAAGTGAAGCGAAAGTATTAAAGAGTGAACGGAACACAAATATAACTCTACTGACTAAAATACATGTGCATTAACATAGTAATCATTACATTCTGGAGGAGTAATAGCAATACTCAGGGACAAACACATGCACACATTCCCTTACTTTCCAAAAAAAAAAAAAAAAAAAGTTAAAACATTGTCCAGGTGCTTGAAAGAAGACAAAAAAAAAAAAAAACTTTGGCAAGTCAATGCAACAAGTCCTATGTAACATAAATGTGTAAAATACAAACACATTAAAAAAAAAAAAAGATGCTACACACAGCAAAAGCTCTTTTGTGTTATATCACAAAATGGAGTGTAAACCTAAGCTAGAATGAGGGAAAGAGCTTCAAGGTTGAATGACCCCGAAATGATTGATAAATGCATTAAATATTCTTGTTAAAAAACACATATAGAGACAGGTATACTTAAGGCTAGAATTAACAAAGGGTGACTACTGTGCACCAGTCAAAATCTCACAGGTCAAATATTCCATAAAAGCCTTATTGTACAGTTGAATGGTTTAAAAATAGCACCAAATTTTGTAGGCCAGGAGAAAAAAAAAAAAAAGATAAAATGTGCAAAATATACAGAGCTGTGCTCTGCAATAAGCAAATCAGTCTGGTGGTGGTAATGACCTGTGTTGAAAAAGTCATACTTGTAGCTTTGAATCACCTAGACTAAATTGCATTTGATAAGAATTAAGCGGGGGGAAAGGCAGGGACAGACATTTCCTGGAGCTATGTGGAAATTTTACAATTAAAATATTTGATTTTGAAATATAAAAAGAAAAGATAAACAGAATAAAAACAAAAAACATTTCACTATATGTACATTGTGGATCTGTAGTGTAAGAAGTGGCTGTTTTAAACAGTAAACAAATCTTAGGGTTCATGTGGAACAGTTGCATAGACAAATATTCAGTACTTCAATTCCCTTCAAACACTCAAGCCTATTAGGTTTATACACAGTTTTATGGTAATGAGCTGGAATGCGTGGGTAAACCCAATGGTTTATGAATGGAAACCAATGTCAATTATCTATCATACTAAGTATAGGATATCCATGGTCAGTTTAGTGTGCCAAGGTAAATTTATGCTGCAAGATACTGTATACATGGAATATAAAACAACATAAATAGAGTGCTTCACTGTGTTCAAAGTGTAATGTTCAAAATCCAAGCATCTTGCCATCTACTCACTTATAAAAGGTACTTGAGCCAATTGAACGTTAAAGCAAAAACAATTAAAACAGCACCTGAACTGAGCAGTGAGGATGTAGTATATCCAATGTAGTTGTCACAGGCACATTTAAAGGTTAGTTTGTCAACCAAGTCTTATCTTCCACCCAGTGTTGTGAGTTTACTGAAATCTGATTTCCTTCTTCCAGCGCAGGGTGCTGTTGGTGTATTCAAGTATCTTTGAGAGCCACCTGTACAGGATATCTGACAAAATGCTCCCAGTGCCTAGCTCATGTTCAGACCCTTTTCACTCCAAGACACCAGTTTTGTGACCAGCATAAACATGTACCTCTATTATACTGTCTCTAGGAGGGAAACCTAATATGACTTGTTTCTCTTCTTAGAAGAAAAGAGTACTTGTCAGAGTCACTTAATCTATAAAATTGAGAAGTAACAAAAAAGTAAGGCACAAAAGAAGGCATTCCCACATGCTCTTCACTCCTCGATAAAACAACTTGATTGCCTTTGACATATTAGTGCCTTTTTACCACTTAGGGAATCATGTAGGTCCTTGTAACATGCCTCAAGCTCTGTGTTTCATCAAAAAAGGGCTAATGTAGACACAGCCTTCGATTCCTAGAGGTGAATATTGGTTATACAAATGTCCTCTGTGACAAAATGGCAGTGCCTTTCCTCTACTGCAGTTAAACCTCTATGGTCATGCCCTTGCTGAATATACAGTTTTCTCAACTGAATTCCATATATAAGACAGGTTATTTTCAACAACTCTATTATTAGGTTGAATACTTCCACTATTTAAAACTCCATCTAGATAAGGAAGAGTCGTAGATCTTTTTACTTCTGGGACATAATTGAAGGCACGTCTTGCAGGTTGAGATTTAACGCTAACTGCATCTAGTAGGTTGTCAAAAGGACTGGCAATTACAAACCCAGATCATCATCCACAGGGACAGACTGCAGTTGTGTAAGAATTTTCGAGTCCCCATCCATGTCCTCCACCTCATCCAGCTGAGAATCTCTCTCCACATCTTCGCCTGGAGGAGGAGTGCCCAACAGGAGGGACTCTCCTCCTGGCAAGCCTAACAAAGCGGGGTCCTCTGGAAGATCTCCTTTCCCACGCATGTCAAATAATGTCAGACCAGCAGAGGAGGACAGCGGGACAGGGCTCCAGGCTGGCTGGGAGAGTTGGTGGCCAGTTGCCACACCGCTACATATTGGACTGAGTGGGAGCATGCTATCAGGGCTAAGGGTCTGCTGGGATTGTAGGCCGCTTGTAGGAGTGGGAGTGCTGGAAGAGTCTGGGGTGTCAGGAGAGGCTCCTGGGGTTGGGTTGGCAATTGTCCCTGGCTCAGGGCTGCAGTAAAGTGTAGAGGAGCCAACAAACCCCAAAAGAGATGACTGTAGTGAATTTGAGGTTTGAGCAGTGAGTGAAGGTGCTAGTTGATTCTCAAGTGGATGTACAGCTGAGGTTTGAGGATCAAGGGTACTTGAGACCGAACTGTCTGGGACGGACTTGACAGGCATGCTGGCGAACTGGATGCCAGCTGGGATAGTGAGGATGAGTTTACCATTTTGAACACTTAGGATGGGGCTGCCCCCAATGCCACCTGTTAGTAGGATGTTGCCTGGAGACAAAAACAGAATAAATGCATTTCAGAACCAAACAAGCAACTGTTTTCCACTCCTGATGAAATTATTTTTGTGAC
>JAFVLL020001247.1:30350-69626 GCA_021397915.2 Tor tambroides | reverse complement strand
GTTTCTTCATGTCATTCCAGACAGACTGGATGATGGTGAGATCAGATCTCTGTGTGGAGCACTGGCTGTTGTCAGACTCCTTGTGCAAACAAAATCTCACTGGATTATTACAATTAATGGCAAAATGAATGTTTGGAAATGTAAACTGATATTTCCTACTGACACACTACAGCAAAAGATAGAAACAATTGTCTTAAAACCATTTTAAGCTGGTGAGAATACTAGTGTTCTAATAATTTTGGCCACCACTGTATATTGGAGTGACACATTATTTGAAGAGTACACTGTACAAAGGACAATACAAGATCAAAATCTTTGTCAAAAGGGAAATGTGTAGAAAACGCATGATGTACAGTACAAATATTATATTCTTGTTCAAAACATGGAAAAAATTCACACACACTTCAATGTGCAAAATTATACTGAGAAAAAAGAAATGATGCCTCGTGTACAGTAAAATGAAAAACACTTTACAACATGCCCTAAATTCAAAAATCACCCAATGCTAATATAATACAGAACGCATAAGATTAGATTCATCCTGTTTTTTGAGCATTGTAAATTGAGCATTATGTGAGTGGGTCCAGAATGATTTATACCTGCAACAAATGTCACATTATAACAACGATAAAAAAAAGTATGCATTACGTCTTTTTGGCAGTTATTATATTCTGAAATTTGTTGCAAATATGAATTATTCTGTACCTTCTGGCATAAAATAATGCATGTTTGTAAATGTACAGATGTCAACACACTTAAAAATAAAGGTAACAGTTAGAAGGGCTTTACAGCCTGACACCACAAATCAGCATGATTTAGAGCCTAATGCCAGTTCTTTAAAAATCAATTGATGCACTGATGGTTTGTGATTTAAAGATCTCAGAAATCAATCAAGAGCTTTTTAAATCTCCAGAATATCATATAGTCAAGACCCTTAAACAGTGAAAATGTGCCCCAATAACCCACTGAAGAACCTTTATTTTTAAGAGTGTATCATTGTAAAATGCTCATTTTTACACATATCATCACAAACAAATAAAAGTAGATTCTCAGTCATTTATAATCCAATAATCAAAGTTTCAAATAAACACATTTTAACATTATTTTTCATTTCTTAGCAATTAGTTCAGATAACCATGAAAACAATAACCTATACTGATGAGAAAATAGGCGTATTTCAGGCTTTAATGAGTTGAACGCAAACTCATTTAATTTAAATAATAATTATCTTGTTATCTAACACCTTAATCTATTAAAATTGACAGAATGGAAGATTTAATGAAACTCTACATTTACAGTGGGTTTATATACAACCAATCTTTGTCTGAAACAGTCAAAGTAAGGAATGCTTGCATTAGGTTAAAAAAACAAAACAAAAAACATAGCTGCTGGTACATATTACACCACATCAAATTTTCTTTCTTTTTAAATCAGGTCACAATTTTTGTATTGAAAATGAAAGATTATTTTCCCTCACCAACCCTGTGATCATTGATGTGGTGTTGTCATCCCATAGCAGTACTGTATATTCTGTGATTCTGGTAATGATAACTTGCATATTAGATAACCAAAAATAGCTTTCATGTCAAAAAAGAGATTTACTCTAATCAGTCTTAGGCATAAAAACTTCATATAAACAAATAGTTTATCTGAAGTTCAAACATGTGCTGAACCAATGATAAATTAAACGCCCAATGTGTCACTGCTGGTTTAAATTTGTTGCTTTAGCTGCCCCAGTACAATCTAAAAAGTACAGCCGTTCTGTACGAATGGATTTCCCAAACAAGCTGCAAACAGTTATTTGCATTTCAAAGAGTTGGCAAAATATACAGATGGAGTCAGCATTGACATCTATGTTTACAGCAGTGAAATGTTGCATGCATGTTGCAACACCATCAAATATCCATGTTGTAATTTTTGAAATCTGTTTTTGTGAAGTAACATTTAGTTGGTACATTGAGCGTTTTTTTTAGCTGAACAACTGTTCCTATTCTCCCCTTTTAAAGGTAGGCTTTAACACGAAGCTATGTACAAACACAACATTGTTGGATGAATGTAATACTCAAATGTATGCATAATGCAAATCAGGACGGTTATGTACATCCATGTTAACCCTACTGAAAAAACAGCTAAAACCAGCCTAAGCTGGTTGGCTTGTTTTAGCTGGTCATCCAGCCTGGTCTTAGCTGGTCAGCAGGCTGGTTTTAGAGGGGTTTTGGCCACTTTCCCAGCTGGCCAGGCTGGTCTTAGCTGGTCAGGCTGGGAGACCAGCTGGAACAACCAGCTAAAACCAACCTGACCACCTTAGACCAGCTGGGCGACCAGCTACTCCCAGCTTAAACCAGCTAAGACCAGCCAACCAGCCTAGGCTGGTTTTAGCTGGGGGGGGGTTTTCAGCAGGGAAATATTCATATTAAACGTGAGTATGAGTGAAGTGTGAGGTTACATTCTACCTGCAACTCTCGACAGAAGGCAGTGATAGTTTGAATCAGGAATCATCAAAGATTTTGTCTTTCTTTGGTTTGTCTGGAAACACAAGAACACTCAGACCACATCTGCATGTTCAACGAGCTGCGCTGGATCCTCTGATCACAAACATTATTCAACATCGTCATCAACAAGGAACGAAATGTGCTAAAATGTTTCTTTCACATAGTGAATAATATAAAAAAGATGAGAAAAGAAAAGCTTGTAAAACTTGGAGAAATGACAGGCTAATTCTGCATTTTCGTCTTTTCTGTAGTCCAGTCAGTGTAAATCTGCTCACATCTGCCGCCCTCTGGAGCCTTTCAGCACTACAAGAAACACAATCCTCCCAACAGCCACCAAAGAGCAGGCCGAACTCAAAGATCTCCCAAAATCTCTTCAAGTTTTTGTGTTGCTGTGAAGGAAATCGAACCAGAACCTCGTGGATTTCACTGCAGCATTACTTCTTGGCAAGCTGGAACGGATTCTGGCCCTTTTGATAAACGAAAACATACATATTTGTTGCGGATGTCTGCAAAGATGACATGGAGAAGGCCTCACACAGCATGCGTGTAAATGAAACAACTGAATGCTGAAACCTGCTGATGCAGTCTTCACACGTTCGTCAGATGCATATCACAATAACATGCACAACTTCAGCATGTAAACATCCAGAGGGTGTTAATTTTTCTTAGTCTCTGTTTAAACACCATGTCATCACTATGCAAACAAACAGTTAAAAAATGAGAATCTTCTTAGGATATCAAATCAGAAAGAGAACATATGAATAAATAAGACGTGTTTGGAAACGTTTTGGCTTTTTACAGCCATTTATTATCTTATATTCCTCATGTTGACAGCATAGCTTCTTTGACATTACTGTTGATGTCTCAAAACTACTTTGGCAGAGTAAAAGCATTAAGGCACATGATAGCATGAGGTATTACAGACAGATAAAGTGTTTATAGACACTGGTGATTACAAACCATGCTTAACTTGATATTAAGTGGCAAAATGGAACCCGAATAGCTTGTCAATGTAAGCAGCAGCAATCCTACACAATCCACTTCAACACTGAATGAACATAAAACAAATAAAACAAAACTATTGTAGCTAAGGGCCTTTTTTATGACCCTGATATTTCTTGGGAATAAACATATGATGTAAATGGCATGTTTACCATACTAGCTAGTTGGTGTGATTCTTCATTTTTACTTAATGGATGAGGTAAAATGGGACATACACTACCATTCAAAAGTTTGGAGTCTTTTATGTTCACCAAGTCTGCATTTATGTAATCAAAATACAATAAAAAATAGTAATATTGTGAATTATTTTTACAATTTAAAATAACTGTAATGTAATGAGTCAAAGCTGAATTTTCAGCATCATTACTCCAGTCTTCAGTCACAGGATCCTTCAGAAATTATTCTAATATGATGATTTGCTGCTCAAAAACTGACACTTTTCATCAGTTTAATGCATCCTTGCTTGATAAAAGTACTATCTTACAAAAACACTATTGACCCCAAACTTTTGAATGGTTGTTGATGCTTATTAACAAACAAAAAGATGTGATTGACAGTGAGCAGCAATATGTATGAGATAAATTAAGACTAAATTCATTGCCCAAGTATGTAAATGACATTTATCGACTATACTAATAAACTGCCTGAAACAAGAATACAGATAGAGGAAAAAAAATAGCTGCTCAAAGGGCAAGATTTAGGCATATTTACATGAAACCCATCAAGGCAAAGCACTGCGTGTGGATTTCAGTCTTCTTTTCTTTACATAAAGCCATTCACTAATTCAGTTTTGCAGTAACATATTTGGCAAAAAAATGGCAGGTTAATATGGAGAAAACTCACTAAACAAGCCATGCAGTGCAAATGTTAATAATTTATGCACTGAAACTCATATGAAACAACTGACTTGATAATTCTACTGCATGTAGTATGGACTTTGAAATAAGTCATTTGAATGTTCAGTAAACATATGCAGTTACAGTGTAAGCTCATTAGGTGTGGTGTGAACATGTTAATCTCAGAGCAAAGGGTTTCCTCTTACACACAATGCCAATTTGTAACTCCAGCCTCACTAATCAGTGCAGCGTGGTCCGACACAACACATCAAAACACCATGATACAATAAGTTAATAGGCACTTATCAGTTAACATAATGCACAAATATCATGCATATGCTGCCACAGTATGTTTCTTTCTCCATCAAAAAAACATTTTGACATAATGCATAGGTACAGTATAAAGTCCATTACATAAACAACATTACCAGTAATAAAAATAAACATCTGTACAAAAGTCCTGCCAGTATTTTTATGGTTTGCTGTATTTTCCGTCAATATAACAGATCAATGGCAAAAAGAAAAGTACAAAAATAAATATTCTATTTACAATCACACATGGCACTCAGGAATTAACGTCACTGCAAAACAAGAGGCAAAACGATTGAGTTATTTTCAAGCACACACCTTCCAAGCAAATGGAGGTATAGAGTTATTCCTGAGATGATGAATCAACGATAAATCTCAAATCAAATTCTAAACAGCTAGTCATAAAGTATCATATTATAGCAGATTGAAAATGTTTAGTTATATACTAAGTAATGCTCAAAATAATTTGTATGCACATAAAAGAATTTATATTACATTATGGGCCAGATTTACTGACAGCTTGTGCCAGCACAAACTGTCTTTTTGAGTTAAAATAGTACTGTCAGGATTTACTAAAGATGCGCAGTGAAGAATTAGCGCTGAAAAGGCATGGACACAGTTATTTTGTGCTTGATCTTATTGAATATGCATCTGTAGGAGTTTCCCTTACAGACGCAACATTTATTGGAGGAGAGAATCAAAATGAATCACGCAACGCGATTTACTAACTTTTGCGCTCGTCAAATTACTGGTATTTGTGCCACTATTTAACTCCCAAAAAAGCATGTCTTAAAGCAGGCAGTAATTTGCACTGCCCTTAGTAGATTGCGCTGGTCATTATGGAAATGATTTGGTTTAATGTGTGCATTGTCAGTAAATCACACGCAGAATTTTCCCCTCCCATCGGCGCTTTTATGGAATTGCGCTCTAACGCTAATTTGTCCTGTTTAGTAAATAGTACTAAATATTAAAAACGTATTGTAGATGACCATTAATATATTAACTTTAAATCTATACCTCCATGTCACAAATTCATAGCAAGTTATATCATAGTAAGGATGATACGGGCACAATTATTTAAAAACTGAAATGTTAATATGATCAGTCAATAGAACTCACTTTATTCCAACACCCTGGTACTGGCAAACCATCGTCGCCCTAAAACAAAGAAGAGGAGTGGTGAAGAACTGTAAGAATTAGTACTTTTCTTGAGAAGGGAGACAACCATATCTGTGCACATACACTATACATAATCATTTCAGAAGTCCCTTTTGAAACATACATTTCCATTCCCTCTCTGCAGTAAGCTGATCAATCAATCAATCAATCGATCGATCAACAGATGACTGTCCGTGCACACAAACATAAACACTTACATAGTGGCAACTGAAACTATAGCTTTATAATACTTATACTATTCTATCCATTTACAGTATGCACATACATTTCATTCAATTTAAACTGTTTTCTCTTGACTGTTTGTTGACAATTCAGTAAACCAACAATAAACCAAATTTGGTATTCCTGAAAACAATGACCAGTCTAGATGCCTGCTTTTTGCAGTTTTTGGAGATTTGGAGAGATTTATAAATCACTTGCTCAGCAGTGGATCCTCTGCGGAGAATGGGTGCCGTCAGAATGAGAGTCTAAACAGCTGATAAAAACATCACAATAATCCACAAGTCCATCAATTAACATCTTGTGAAGTGAAAAGCTGCGTGTCTGTAAGAAACAAATGGAGTAATTTGGACATTTCGACTGGAGTCGTTTGGGTTACTTTTGGATTATTGTGATGTTTTTATCAGCTGTTTGGACTCTCATTCTGACGGCACCCATTCACCGCAGAGGATCCACTGCTGAGCAAGTGATGTAACGCTAAATTTCTCCAAATCTGTTCTGATCTGTTCTGAAACAAACTCATCTACATCTTATATGACCTTGGATAAAGGGTGAGTAAATTTTTATATTTAGGTGAACTATTCCTTTAAAATATATAGATAGAGTTATTTATAGATATTAATACTGATACATGCAAGACTTTTCTGTCCTATTCTATAACTATTCTCTCTCCGTTCCTTAAACGGCTGTGCTGAAGCATTATGCAGTTAGAAAGCATTATAATTTCAGGAAGGCATGCGGAATAAGGAAAGGGATAGACAGCAGCATACCACGGGACACGGGGCATCTAGCCCATCCAGGCCTGGCAGCCCCGGTTCACCTTTCTCCCCTTTAAAGCCTCGGAAACCCTGTTCATGAAATCAATCATATAAACATCCTGTTGTCCAGCCACACTGGCCGCTCTGTTCCAGCGTCTGATTGGTCCAGAGCACACTGGACCCGAGACTGACAGGAAGAGACTCGCTGCATCCACAGGGCTGGAAACTCACATAATTTAATTACTGAACTAGTGGCTCCATCCAACTGTGTTCAGCAGAACCATATTCCTGTCAGTCTTAATCCTGAAAAGCAAAAATCCCATCGAGAGTTCTGGTGCCTAGTCATTTTTAATTTAAATCCCCATCTATAATAGTTCTAATATAATGCATGAGTAACATATGAGTCTCTATACTGTATATATGCTGTAATTCACAGACTTCGACCGGAACTCTTCTGGGCATCTGTTAGTGTTTATCACACAAAGACATAAGGAGACGTGGCTTTCAGGAAGTCTCCTTTTGCCTTAGTGCTGCACATTGAACGAAAGACATACCAACGGACACGGGGCATCTAATCCCGGGGCTCCTTGGTCTCCCTTATCCCCTTTGGCCCCCCTGTTGCCTTTCTTGCCCCTCTCCCCCTGCAAACAACAGTGCATTCAAAAAAGTCAGACTTTAGTCCTCCTAGTTTACTATAGCAGTACTAGTAAGAAAAGCACCATCACTATGAATAACTATAAGACACTTTGGATGCTCTACAAGACAATCTAAGAGTAGCTGTGTTTCTGAATGGAGCTATGATGAGTACTGGGATCATTTAAGGAGGGTAAGAGGAGGGGTTAAGGAGGAGGAGATCAGCCAGTGTGGTTAGTGTGCAGACTTTCATTTACTTGATAGATTCAATGCAAAGATTTATTTGTATAGCGCTTTTCACAATACATATAATATTTATATTTTATTATTGTTCTATTATTATTATTATTATTATTATTATTATTACAACCCATGTAAGTGATAATTTTAATATCACTTTGACTTTTTTATTTGCAAAATGTGTATTTATTTATTTATTTTTTGCCTAAATTACATATACACGACTGTGTATATGTAAAAAGTTTTTGACAGAAGTCTGTTTTGTCTCAATGCTGAATTAACTGGATTAAAAATTAATTAATTAATAACAGTGAAACAGCAATATTATGAAATATTATTACTATTTAAAATACCTGTTTCTGTTTTAATATATTTTAAAATGTAATTTGTTCCTGGGATGCAAAGCTGAATTTTCAGCATCATTCTTCAGTGTTAAACGATCCTTCAGAAATCATTCAGAAATATGATTTCTTCATGATTTATGATTTTTTTTCCAGTATGCTTTGATGAATATAAAGTTCAAATTAAATGAAATCTTAATAAAAATATAAATTTTGTAACATTATAAATGTTACTGTCATTTTTTTTTTTAAATTTAATCTGTCCTTGCTGAATAAAAGTATTAATTTCTTTCAAAAGAAACAAAAGTACTGACTCCAAACTTTTAAACAGATAAATGATAAATGATACCTTCATGGCATCCATATTGTAGGGTTATTCTAACTAGAAGTGCCTAAAAAAAATTACTTAAAAATGTGTTTTTTTAGCGCTATACCTAAAACTTTGAAGTAAATAGGGTATTGGGTGATCACTACTGAATGGAACGAACACTATATATTTATTCCCCAATCTTGCCATCAAATGTTGGCTCCAGTAAATAGACAATCTGTGATTGATTCAATATAGAACTCTTGAGTCAATGAAATATAATCACAAAGGCTAATTTGCAAAGGCTGAAGAGGCTCTAAAACAGTTTAATCAACATCCCTATTCTTTATTACTAATTAAAACCAGATTTGCTTTTAGTGTTTCATGATTTATCCTCAAGTCTGCACGCGAAGTTGAAGGGTTCTTCGGAGGAAACTATTACATTAAAGCTTTATGAGTCTTCCAAAGTGGGATCTATCCAAGCTAGGATACAGAGTTCTAACATTCCGCACAGCCCTCATCATGACTGTTATTCTAACACTTAATGGAGGAAGAAGAAAAAAAATCAAAGCGGAATTACATTATGAATCAACATGGAGCTCATTTTCTAATCCTGTTTGACAAATACTGATTCTATAAGACTGTTTCTGAACTTTTGGCTCCCGGCTGGAGTGTTTTTCCTAAATACTCTCATCAGGATGTCAAAATGAGCTCCGCACTGACATAATGCCTTTTCCCACATTGCTTGGTTATGTGCCTTTTCAAAACAGATCCAGATGAGGCTTTCGTGGAACAATAAGAACTCTGTGCATTAGAATAATTGGGAGAAAATGAATGCAGGTTGGTAGGGAGGTCAGTGAAGGATATGAACAAAAGTAGAAGGTGAGGAAGAGGAGGAGTATTAACCCAGGCTACAACATTAGGATGCAGGAGGAGCAGGAGGAGGCCAGGGAGTGAGAAGGGGACAGAGAGGACGACCCGGCCCGACTCAGCAAAAAGAGCCACGGACACAGGCCAGGGTGCGGGGGGAGGAAAAGGGGATAGGAAGACCTGTGGAAAAAAAGAGAGGAAGACAAGGAAAGGACAAGAGTAAAAACAGCACCGTGTCCAAGGGTCCTCCACAGCACCTTCCACTGAGCACAATTAGCCAATACCCATCAGTTTGACTGAGGTTTATGATCCAGTGGAGGATGCTGGGAGGAGCACTGACATGTCCTGACATTCAAGGTGGGAGACATTCAGTCATTAACTGAGGAAATTAGTGTTAATAGGAGCGAGGCATAGAGTCTAGGAGGATGAAAGCATAGGAAAAGCATAGAAAAGCAATGGTCTATTCATATGCTTTTTATAATAATAGCTCTTTTGTGGAACATTTTAACTTTAGCCATTTATATCATACATCAGTTTTTGTGTTAATCATGCAAAAATATATATTTTTTGTCTGTTTAAATGTGTCTATATACTAACAAAATAATAACTGAAAAAACTAAGAGAATAATTGCAAATAAATGTATATAAGGACTAACAAATATACTGTTCTGGAATAAGAATATATGTTTAAATCATGATCAATGAACACATGAGGAGTTCAGATGCAAAAGCGTCTAAGTAAGTCTGACGTTTTTCTTTAAAATTAGCATTTCTTTCTGGTTACTATGTATAGGTTTCTATGTAAGCACTGGTACTTCTGAATGGGTTGAGGCTGGGATTCAGCACATTTGAAGTGAAAGTACTTGATGAACATATACTATGTGTGGAGAGCATTCACTCAGTATCATTATCTCATTTTTGACCAAGATGGCTTTTAGAGGCTTTTGCATTGGAACTCTTCATATATACAGTGGCATCCAAAAGACTTTGAAATTTTTTTAAAAATGTAATACATTTTTTAAAATATAAATTCAATTATTAATTAATAAATTTAACTTGAATTTCTGTTTTGTGTGTGTAAATCCTGATGCTTCATTCATCATGATTTAAGAATGAAAGTGCATCTAGTGCTTCAATCTGTACAAAAATTCATATGATCACACAAATTTTATTATTTGATTAATGTCTGAGAAATAGTACAGAAAGGACATTTTTACTCATTATTTATGCCATTTTTCAAAATCTCAAAACTGGTTTTTCCAGGTTTAAGCATTTTAGATTTTAAATTACTTATTTTCAGACTTTTAGACCTCACTGTATACGTACACATAGTTTCTAGCAGTAAGCAGTAGCCATTCTAATTTCTTATACCCAGCATGCTTCTGCTTGTCTAATTAATTTTAAAAAATCATAACAATTACATTTAATATTGCATAATTTTTAATTTACCAAATTAAATACAGTAAAGACAGTAGCTAATGCTTAAAAGTTTGGCAGATTCATGCTGGTTTAGAAATATCATCCATCCCTTTATTTTAAGAAAGTGGACTCATGTTATTGTCCCTTAAAGTCACAATAACATATTCTACAAACAAAAACGCATGTATAATCTTACCCGGTTTCCTTTTAATCCCAATGGTCCTACTAAACCCTGAATGAATGCGGGAGAGAGGTTACTGATGGTCTATTTTTCATTTGAATGCACTTACAGTATACGTGGTTTGGAAACATTACAGTATTTGAAATGTTAAAGTGTTCTCTGGCTCAGCACTTACAGGGATGCCTTGAGGCCCAATTGGTCCAGCTACTCCCATATCACCCTTTTCCCCCTGCAAAGTAAAAATGGCACAGGCATTATACACTGTAAAAAAAATTCCCTAAAATTTACGGTAAAAAAACTGGCAGCTGTGGTTGCCGGATTTCTACCGTAAAAAATACGGTAACAACGTTTTAGGTTTTATGGTTTTAACTTAAATTTATAGTTAAATACCGTAATTTCTTTAACTGATATAATGTTAATATACCAAGCTATTAAAGTACTGAAATCTGTTTTGTACCTTTGAAATACACTGATAACCACCAAATGCAGGTGGTGATGAGAAAGTCACATGATGAACCAAAGACCATCACAAGCAGCTTTTAAATAATAACATATATAGAAGGTGCACAGTGTCATTCACACAAGCACTAAACACCATCATGGTGAGACTCATTAAACTGAAATATGCAATAAACATTAATTTAACAACATTACGCCCCATTCACACGGGGCGTCGGCGTCAGCGCCTCTCGTTTACTTTGAATGGAGTGACGTCAAGCGTTGCCGAACTGAATTGTGGGTCCGTCGCTTCGCTTCACTGGCGTTGCTCGCGGCAGAAGTTGAAAACTTTTCAACTTTTCAAGCGCCAACGCAGGCGTCAGCCAATCAGATCACCTTATGCAAATACCCTAGCGCAGACGCTAGCCAATCCCGTTCAGGCAACACCAGAAAAGTATGTGATTGGCTGTTGTCACTATGACGGCGCGTCAGCACCAAGCTTCAGACACGCCCTCTGTCAAGCGTTGACGCCGACGCCCCGTGTGAATCAGGCGTTAGATGTAACATACAACCCTGTTGATAAGAAAAAACTAAGAAGAAACAGTTATTTCAAAGAAAAAATGTCAAATTCAAACAGAATTTGAAATGCAACGCAGGTAATTCTGGGAACGTCAGTTTACGGTTTTTCCCTGTAAATTTTACAGGAACTTACCGTTAACCATTTAAAAGGTTTTTACTGTAGCATTTTCACAGTTTTTAACCATTAAAATCACGATCATTTTTTACAGTGTACAGATCTGTATTACACTGGACTTTACTCCTTACACAATCAGGGAATACTTGATTTTAATTAGTTAACAACACAGGCCGTTGAAATATTGACAGCACTCACAGAGCAGCTAGTTGCATTACTATCCTGTGTGTGCATTAAACATCTAATACTTCAACGATTGATTGAGTTATTTATCACCTAAGCAGTATTGTAATCAGTGTTGGGGGTAACGCATTACGAGTAACACAAGTTACGTAATCAGATTACTTTTTTCAATTAGTAAAGTAATGCATTACTTTTAAGTTACAACAAAATATCTGAGTCACTTTTTCAAATAAGTAATGCAAGTTACTTTGTTTTCCCATGCTCACTGACACCTCTCCTGTCTTCCTTCAGGCACTTAATTCCTTCAGGCTGAGGCTTATTAATTTCACTTTTGGTGTGTAAGGGCCTTTACAGTTGCCAAAATTTTTTTGTTTTTGTTTTTTTGTTATTAAAGCCCAGGTGACAAAAGTAACACAAAAATAACATAATGCATTACTTTCCATAAAAAGTAACTAAGTACTGCAATTAGTTACTTTTTCAAGGAGTAACGCAATATTGTAATGCATTACTTTTAAAAGTAACTTTCCCCAACACTAAATGTATTTAATTGTGATTCAAACTATAGAGTTCATGCTTACAGCATCAGAGGTTTTTATAATTTTGCATAATACAAAATATTACTAGAAACACCCAGTTTTGGAGCCCCACGCATTTGTTTCTAAATTGTTTTTACAGTACTAACCATTTCTCCTTTTGGTCCTGCAGGTCCAGGCACTCCAGCTGGTCCTATCAGACCCTTTGAACAAAGAAAACGACATGCGTGAGCTTGAACAGAGGGCACGGCGGTGGGTAAAGAGATCAGAGAGCGAGAGAAACTAATCAGTGTTGAGCACCAATAGATCAACAAACTTTTCTGAGCCGAATAAGAGAATAATTTAAACTCTTTATATATATTTAAAAAGAGCAATCTGAGGACCAATCTGCAGAGGAATTCCACAAAACTCCAAAGTTTGTTGATCTAAGCGGAAATAAACAGACACACAAGTAAATATAACAGCGAATCTATCTTCCATTTTCCTCCCATGACTTGGAGAGGATTCAACAGAAGGGCTGTTAGACATCTTGCTTTTTTCAGGAGTCTTGCTTCTCAGCCATTTGTACAGTTGTATGCCATGAAATCATTGTTCATGCAGCCGCATCCCATCATGCTCTCTCCTGGTATGACATTACAAGATCAAAGCTTGTCGTGGAATGAAATAAAGCTCTGAAGCTTGGAGGGAATTAAGCCTTCGAAAGGTCAACAGAGGTCAAGCATGTCTGAAAAGATGTATAAAGGTATAAAGGGCTGCGACGGCATGAAATGCAAAAGGATTATTCACTTTCGTAGAGCGCTATGTGCATACTTTCCAAAGAAAGGGAAATTGCGTTTCAGAGAGAGAGAGAGAAATGTTTATAAGTGTTTGGCCATGCTCCCCTTCGGTCACTCGCGTGTTGACAGGTTGAGAAATCAACCGAGCGCGGTACCTCTGGAAACAGCAAGAGGCAACAGCCAAACAGGCTTAGGAACAAAGTCAAATCAAAGTCATACTCATGCCGATGCAACCTCAGTAGAGATCTAAACAAGGCCTGGCCATTAGACAACACAGAAAAGACACAAAACACAGAAGCAAGCAAGCAACAGCTCAAGCAGAGGCAGACAGACAGAAAGAGAGAAGCAGGCGGAGGGGAAAACGAGATAGGGATGGATGGAAATAGAGGGGTGGATGATGGGAACGGGTCTTGCGCCACTCACCACTGGACCAGGCCTGCCGTCTAAACCATGAGCCCCCTGGACAGTGTGTAAAGAGTTACAGAGCGAGAGGAGAAATGGAGGTGGAGGAGAGGGAGGGAGGAGGGGAGAAGTGTGGGGGGAGGTGAGTAAAGCAGTGACTTGTGTGCCACATAAAAACAACTCTAGTTTTGATGGAGGGGTGACGTGTTGAAAATGACATGTGAGAGACGGGCAGTAACTCCTTTCAATGTGACTTTAGCATCTTATTCTCTTAGTGCAAGTGTGACTGCTACTGAACAGGACCTAAAGTGGTCCATTCAATAGCATCGATGGTAATAAAATAACAACAGGTGGCATATAAATTCCAGAAGAGATGCAAAAACTAAAAATAACACTTGTAAATAGCTGTTTGGTTCCAAAACCTAGTGAGCTACTTTGCCGTCTGCTGCCTTCTAAGGCAGCATGCTAACTGAAACGCAACCTCGTAAGTGACTGAACTGGAACACTATACATAGGAAGCGACTTTGCGTGCCACACAAATAGTGCTCCTCACGAGAAGCGCACAGGAGACTTGATTTAGCATGCCTCTAAGTTAAATTTGATGATAGCATGTTGCTAAGCTAACAAAACAACCAGCCTTTGTGCTAGAAGTTCACTTGCAATACCTTAAAATTATGGCAACTCACTAGGCTATGAAACAAGTAACATTACCCATTCATGCTGCATTTTCTTAAGCAGCACTTTAATCTTGTTTTCAGTAAAAATCAATAAACAATTTAATTTTGCTTCAAATTCACCAAAAATGGCATAATATGCTATTTTTGTTATTATTTTACCACATTGCCAAATTGTTTTTGCTTTAAGCGTATATGTAACACAATGTTGTGTGGTTTATGTTTAAAATAAGAAAACTGAATAATACTGAAAAGCAAGACAAAAATGCTGATTAAAAAACTTTCTTGATATCTCAGTTTCTATATCTCAGATTCAAAATGAAGAAAAGGAGTTACTGTGCCATTGATAATGTGACTAGAATAAGTTTATCAATGACTTTGACACCATAGATATACACTAGTCAGGAAGTCAGGAAAAGACCCCTGAAATTCACAGTAACAAAACCTATAGCATGCTATTTACTGAACAGAGAAAAAAACATTTTATAAACAACCACAAACAGTATTTTTTTTAATAATAACATGAACGTCAGTCAGTTACAGTAATCTGAAACCATCAGGAACTTGTTGGTAATCTATTAAAATGTGTATAAAACAATGTGACAGGATGATTACATGATAACACTTGTATAAATGATTGCCAAATGTGGATATTCACTGATTCATGCAATGTGACGACACTTGGCCATGAACCATGACGCCTAGTTACAAAGACACATGAAACTGCAGCACATTGATATTTGCATTAAGGGGGGCTAAAGCACAAACCTTAGACAAAACATGCTTTTCCACTAACGCTGCACTCAGGAAAGACAAAAACATCTTGATTCAGTTGACAAGACTGTATGAAAACTATCAAAAGTGCTGGTATCACAGGTATGAAGTACTCAATTTATTTTTTATAAAGAGTGATTTGATAGATCGGACAGCTTTTTATCTTACATTGTACTGACTGTAAAAACAATGCACATTTATCTTGTATCAAACACTGGATTATAAGAATAAGAAATGTACTTACAGGGAGTCCAAGATGGCCCCTGTCTCCTTTCTCTCCTTTCTGTCCAGGTGATCCCTTCTCTCCTCTCAGGCCTATTCCTGGTTCTCCCTGAAAAGAACATATGAGATTTAATGCCTTGTTTAGCATAGGGCAGAAGACAAATAACACTTCATTTTCCATTAGGTTGGAATACTTACCTTTGGTCCTGACAAACCTGGAGGTCCCTGATAAACAAAAAATAATAAATATTAGAAATCAGGATCATTTTGAGTTGTTTAAAATGGGTTTCTCTTCATAAATGCACCATCAAATGGGAAAATAAAATGCACTGATGCTCCTTAGGTGCACAGATATGCCTGTAATATGTCTGTTGTTATCATAAGCTTTTGAGGTGTAGACATTGTCCTCACCAATGGCCCAACTGGCCCTGCAGGTCCTGGAGGTCCAGCGGGTCCATAGACCTGAGAGAGAACAGATAGGGGAGTCGCCATTAAAACATTTCATTCAATATATTTCCCACCTTAGGAAACACATAGGCTATATTATCTAATGAAATCCCATAAAATCCTCTAACATGTGTAATCAGCAGCTAAATAGTGTTGACCATACCAGCTCTGCTTTGTCTCCTTTCTCCCCAGGTTCACCTTTCTGACCCTGAAGACATTATGAAAAAACAGAAGGATAGGAATACTGAATTCTACCACTCATTCAACAGAAATCAAACCGGCATGAAGAAATACATTGCATCCCAAAGTCATGCCATGTCTTTTCAACAAAGACAACAATCAAAGTTTGTTTGAGGGGCACCATTGCGTACCATTGGGCCTGGCAATCCAATATGACCAGGGGGCCCTGAAACCCCTTTTTCTCCAGTAGGGCCATCTAAACCCTACAGATTGAGGAAAGAATGAGGAAATAGACATTAGAAATTGGCAGAAAAGTCAATTTTGGGGGCCAGGTTGAAGAACATCACTTGACAGCCTTAAAAAACACGGTCCACAACCAAGAGGCTTTTGAACTCATAGCATCCAACATGTAGGATTAATGATTAGTAAACTGTAGGCTTTCAAGACGCAATGCTGCCCACCCACCACAAACTCTTTCAAAATTCATCAAAGCATTCTGGATGATGCCATTTATTCAAATAACAATCACTATATTCACATGCAACTCATTTTCTGATTAAGGTCTATATTCTGGTTAAGCCTTTAAACTGAAAAAAAATGTTTACATGTTCCACAGTTATTGCAATATTCCTATGGTCTTTTAATTAAAATATCCCAAACAAGCAAATACAAATGCATTGTCCTCTGGAAATACTGGGTATGCTTTCTTTTTTTATTCAGTTACAGTCAATATTCCAAATGAGGTTTACATAAATACAAACTTTTCCTTACATATACCAAGTATATTATTCATTTCTAGAAACTGAAATATTGGCTTAATTTGGTTATTTTGGCAATTGGGTTAACGCATTTACATGATGTGTACATAATTTGGATATTCTGATACTTTGAATATCAGAATACTCTTTCATGCAAGGGTTAAAGGATGCTAAACCCTTGTGGTTATTTAACAATTAAGGTGTAGTCAGACTATTTACGATGGGAATGCTGGCTACAGTCACTCACAGGTGATCCTGAGGGGCCCATGTCTCCCTTGTCTCCTTTTGGCCCAGGCAAGCCTATGACTCCTCCTTCTCCCCGTGGTCCCTCTGGTCCAGGAGGGCCAATGGGTCCCAGTTCTCCTGGCTTTCCTCTTGGACCCTAAGAAGTAAACAGGTACAATCAACTCAGCATTATAAAGGATTGAGAGATGTGTAAATGCATCCACCAATGGACTAATGGCAGTGGCTAAAAGGTGTTTAATTTATAGTAAAATTAATTATTCTTTACCTTTTCCCCATCAAGACCAGGGGGACCTGGAAGTCCAACATCACCCTGAGAAAAAAATAAATGTTATGTTTAATGCAAATCATGTGACATGTCTTAAATCATGGTATGCATGCTGCTTAAAAACTTCCTCAGATCTCAACAGAATTTTATATGAATATAATCTAAAATTCTCCAAATGGTATACACCAAGGATAGAAAGGGTAAAAATGAGATAAGCTGGTCAGCTACCTTCATACCGGGGGTGCCAGAAAGCCCTGGAGGCCCAGGAGGTCCAGGCAAACCAGGAGGGCCCTAAAATAAAAATAATATATACTTACACATCTGAAAGTAGTTGTCTGTTCATCTGTTTATGTTCTCAAATATGCAAACAATATCAAGTTTCCCAATAAATACTTTTTCACAACAAAGAGTGACACTTACCATTAAATGCACATTGCGAATATCCTGAAAAATAACATAAAATCAGTGCCTTCACATAATACAAATGAATCTGTTGAAGTTGTTATACGAAGCAGAGAAGTGAATATGCACTATAACTAAATCATAATCAAATTAAAGAAATGTATATACATCAAAAATAAAGACTTACATTTTCATTGTTGTTGATTAAAGATTTTCCTGGCTCCCCAGTCGGACCTGGTGGACCCTGTTGAGCGTTGGGAAAGCAATCAATTAACATATATCATTATTTCTGATATCAGCCATTCACATCACACTGTTAAACAAATCTGGTGACTTGTTTGCATTATTTTCTCTGTAAGTGACACATGGCCTCTACTCACCCTTGGTCCAGATGGGCCTTCCTGACCAGGGTCACCCTACAAGACAAAAACATTAAGCAAAAAAACATTGAGCTATTTTCTTCAAGGACATATTTAAAATATAACAATCATACAAGGTCATGTAGAGTTGCAATGAACAAGCACTCTTTTTTTTAATAATAAAATGTCAATTTCTCACCTTTATGCCTTGATCACCTTTCTCACCCTATGAAAAGACATACAACAATGAAAACTGAAATTAAATTGAGCTTATTTTAATAGACTGTGCATGTCACACCACATCAAGAAAGAAATTAAGCAGCGAATATAATGTGGAGATTGAGGGGTAGGCACCTTGGGTCCAGCTTGTCCTGGCTGTCCTGGGGCACCTGATTCTCCTTTAATGCCAGTTCGTGCAGCACTAGGCTCGCCTTTCTCTCCCTAGCAATAAATAACAATCTAGAGGTTAACCATGACTCAACTGATTCAAAGATTAAAGATGCATCTCTATATAACGAAGGCATATAAAACATTCTAGTGTGCGCATCTTGTTCCCATTTCCTTGTGAAGCATTACAGCTGACGTCTTTAATTCCCCACAGCTGCGGTACTTAAACACAGGGAGCGAGAATAAAGGTGCGGTCACTGAAACACAACAAATACGGGCCATAGAATATGAGGTCACTTTCTAGGGCTTCTGTTTTGCAGAAACACTAATTAAATCATAACAATTAACACATTAAAAATGTTACAACAGACTGTCTTCTTCCATTGCCTGCAGCACTGCACACCATGCAGATTTAATGCTCGCTTGCATGTGCATATGAAAATAAATGGAACGCAAAGTCTAGTGAAACCACAATGTAATAATTTCACATTGTTAAGCTTCAGTACAGACAGAATAATATATGAAAATGTAATGAAACAGATACATTTTGACACCAAAAACAAACAGAGTTGGGTGCAGACAGTCAGGTCACCACTTCACAGAAGTCTTTTATACATGCATGTGTAATTAAAGTCAAATCAGTGCAGTTCACCAAAAATGATTTTTATTCAGCCTCTTTTTATTCTTTTTAATCTAAACCCTTTCCCTTTTCTGTGGAACACTATATATATTAGCCATTCTTTAAAATTAGAAATGCTGTCTTGGCAAAAAAATATAAATAATAATAAAAACGACAAAAGCAAAATTTACTAAAACTTACAGGACAACAAAATTCAAATATGATTCAAATTCAAAATTCAAATTCAAAAGCTAATTCAAAATATGAATAAACACTATAATACTACATAAAATAACAATGTTAAGTTGGTGGAATAAGGAGCATGATTTGCATGGACCACTTTTATGGTGCTTTATTTAGTCATTTTGAATCTTGACAATATCACTCAATTTAAAAGAATTGCCAAAAATTCTTCCAAAATTAAACATTGTGTTCCACGGAAGAAAGCCATATAGAGGTTTGAAACTGCAAATGGGTGAGAAAAACTCATCCTCGATATTCAACATCACATCTAGTATCAGATCAAGCATTAATGCGAGAAACTGCCACAGCACACATTCAGGTGTACCTTGTAGCCCCGTTTTCCAGGGATACCAGAAACACCTGCCTGACCCTTCACAGCGACGGAAAAATCTCCATTACTTCAAGAATTTCATATGATCATGTATTAAAGACATAACCACACCAAACCAGGCCTTTACCTTTCGTCCAGGGGCACCTGGGAAACCAGGCTCTCCCTGAAGGGTACGAGACGTCAACATTAGGAAAAACAAAAAGAGAGAAAAGGAAAACAGTGAGAACAGACCTAAACACGTCCTCAAATGCTTACCTTTGAAAATCAACAAAGGAATCAGCATCATATATTTTGGCTGAAAAAGTCATTCGTAATTTCAACTGAAGATTATTCTCAGTAATTATTTAGACAAACAGTGTTTACGTCGATTGTAAACCCCCAAGGGTCTATCAGATGTCATAATTTCTATTGAAGCAATTAGACAGCACACGCTGGTATCAATATTTAGATTGGTATGTTGAAGTTTTTGCTCTCCAGGCACGCAAATAGCCGATCACTAGCAGTGCCGCAATGAGCCGGCCCACATTGGTTTGTTATTAATAGTAAAGAGCACATGACAGCTATTTAATTCATGTCTGTTATCTCAGACTAATGAGCAGACAAGAAGGCAGTGATCTACAGACACAGCTGCGGTTGCATGTGGACACTCGACCCATCGAGGTCGAGAGTGGCTGGGGGGTCTGCCTGCTAGTGGCACCATCCGTCTTTCTCCTGCCATCTCATTCCTCAAGTCTCAGACACCACTTTACAGTGTCAGAAGGTGAGACTCTTATATGTGAGGTGCCTGAATAATGAGATATTAATCACGCTCTGGTGTGAAAGCAGCTTTACGTACAATCATAACAGATAAGACTGAGAATTTTAGCAGTGGAATGCTTTTGGAACAGCATGCAGGGTTCTGGGAAAAAAGGATAGTTCATTATAAATAAATGGGGATGGATAGAGGCTGCAGTAGAAGTGAACTACCTTCACTCCTTGTTTCCCAGGCATTCCAGGCATCCCTAACTCACCCTGCAAAATCAGCATTAATTACTCATCTTTTCAGTAATTAAACAGTCACATCCACGAGCCAAAACCAAAGATCGCACTCATAATGCAAGCAAAACACCACTGAAAGAATTTCACTTCAGCAGATTGTTAGACACAATGACAAACGAGTATTTCCAAGCAC
Organism: Tor tambroides; assembly: GCA_021397915.2. Taxonomy (NCBI): domain Eukaryota; kingdom Metazoa; phylum Chordata; class Actinopteri; order Cypriniformes; family Cyprinidae; genus Tor; species Tor tambroides. The sequence continues at coordinate 48,736 of JAFVLL020001247.1, read as the reverse complement.
ATCTGCTCACCACTGGACTGTATGTTGAGCTTTGGCTGCTGGATTCTTAAAGCTACAGTTCACCCGAAATGAAAATGCTGTTTACTCATCCTCATGTCGTTCCAAACCTGTAGGACTTATTTTCTTTTGCTGAACACAAAAGACAATATTTTGAAGAACGCAGATTTTTTACTAAATTTGCGCCCCTATATCGACAACAGGACATACTTTTCTACATACCTAATAATTTCTATGTATTTATATTTTATTATTTATTTTTGTATTATCCAAATTATATATATATATATATTATTATTATTTTTGATCTATTTTAAAGCCCTCCTTTCCCAATGCTGTAAGAAATAAGGGTGTACAAGTGTAATAGAGTATGTGTGAACACCCTAAAATGTATGTTTTAAAAATGTCAAAATGCTGTTTCAGTGCAGCACTTCCAAATAAAATATACATTTCCAATGTATTTTTAATGTACGAAATGGCTGCAAGCCAAGCATAGCAATTTCACTGGAGGAAAGAGAGATTCATTTAGCTTTAGTGAGAAAAGGGAATGCAATACTAACTTAACACATCACTTTTCATAAAAAGAAGCATTTTAACAATTAATTATAATTATATAAAAAAATCTCCCAACAAGCAAACAGATTTACTAGAAGTCCATACTGGTTCACCACTAGACCAATAGCAAACTACATCTAATCAGCATACACCAGTATGGAAATTCAAGTTTAAGCTGGTCTCTTTAGTAGGGTTATCAAACACACAAACAAACAGGTAGATTAGCCAGCACTCAATCACTACATTACATGGTAGTGCCACAAGAAAAGCGTTTTACAACATGTCCAGAAAGCCTCTACAGAAAACAACGCATGCCATTTGGAGACTGGCGGACAGACAGCAGACAGTTGAGGGCAGAGCTCAAAGATGGCATGAAGACTCCAGTGAGTCTGAGCAGGGGGCAGGTGGCAGAGCCTAGCGTGGCATAACCCGCTTTGACAGGTGCAGCAGTGGTCAGACCTTGGAGAGAGCAGCAGGTTATCAAGAGAGCCAGACGCCATATGTGTGTGGTTTGAGAGGGTATTAATGATCCAAGGCACTCTAGTGTGCTTTTGGGCCTGAGACAAGACTGCTTGTCATACTCAGCTGCCCTCATAAACTCTGTCCAATCAGGGACCAGAACGGGCGGCAGGGTTTGGACAAGGCAAAGAGTCGTATGCGAGTTTATCCAGTAGATGAAAGAGTCCGACTTCATGTTACCGTCCCGTTAAGGGAATGGAACGATGCAATGATTGTTGATCACTTTAATCATGAAAGAGAGACTTCTTGGACACATGCTGAAAACAAGAAGTCTCTTTGATCTTCTTTATTTCCAATCAGCTCACACCATTCCGTTATAGGCCCCTCTGCCCATCGTTAACCCCGTCCGCTTCTATTTTAGAGCGAATGGTACTTGGTGAGGCAGAGGCTAGTTGTGGACTGACAGGGGCTGCAAGTGATTTATGGGAGTGCTAATCTTCAGGCTAAAAACGATGAGGACGGAGCCTTTGGAGTTGAGGTAAACTCTGGGAAGGTGAAGAGAACCATCATCAGCACTGAGGAGAAGTGGCTGCATTCTTTGCTGACAAACTTGATTCCTTCAGGACAGTTCGTAATAAGTAATGACTTACTTTGGCTCCTATGAAATATGAGAGCATGGTATACGTGCTTGGCCCGAGGTATAAAGAGAAAACGGATGAATGGAATTTCCAAACTAAACCTAATAAGTTCCATTTATATACATCAACATGCATCATATACCGCACAAAGGCTCCTTGTATGAAGAGAAAAACAACTATAAAAAAAATTGTTCCGAGTCTTAAAGACGCAGTGTCATTTTTTAGCAGCAAAAAGAATAACAATAGTTCTTGGTGAATAAAGAACATTCACCAAGGCTACATTTATTTCATAAAAATACAGAAAAAACAGTAATATTGTGAGATATTATAACAATTTAAAATAACTGTTTACTATTTTAATATATTTTAAAGTGTAATTTATTCCTGTGATGCAAAGCTGAATTTTCAGCATCGTTACTCCAGTCTTCAGTGTCACATGATCCTTCAGAAATCATTCTAATATGATGATTTGCTGCTCAAGAAACATTTTTTATTATCAATGTTGAAAACCTTTTTGGATACAATGATACGATTTTTCAGGATTCTTTGATTTATTTTAAATGGGACTTTTTTGTAACAATTTAAATGCCTTTACTGTCATCTTTTATTAATTTCATGCTTCCTTTCTCAAAAAAAAAAAAAAATTAATTGACCTAAAACAACTTTTACTTCAAATTAATGTATTTTGCTTCAAATTAATGTACTGTACTTCAAATTAAAGTATTGGTGTGAAGAAAATTTCAGATAAAGAAAATGACTTTTTGCAGTCATTTATTCTGTTGCGGCCACAAGTAGCACATAAAAACTCACTGTAAAATCACTGTAATGCATGGCTTCTCCTCACTTATTGCTTTAATAGCTCTTGGGTTCTCTGTTTTATCAATCCTAGTCTGGAGGGGAGTGTGTAACTGAGAAGTTTTGAGAGCCAATGTCAAAGAGAACGAAACAAAGCGGCTCTCATTTGATCTCTGAGGTGCTGCACTTTAAATTCATGTCACGCCATCATCTCTCGTTCCTACTTGACATAAGAGTCTAATGGCAGAGGAATCACATGTGTTACATGAATATCTGTGCATGCTTGATTTTTATTTTAAATGTGTGTTACATTTTTTCCCATTGGAGAGAAACATAGGCAATCTTTAACAGCCTCATTGAATACAGATGAGGCTCACCCACTGCTGGCTGCAAGAGTAAAAGGAGTTAATTTAGTGTTTGCTTATCTCCTTTTTATCTCATAAATTTTCACTGGCTTTCACTACACAAAACCCAATACTGACCAGTAGTGACAGAGACAGATGTTTCTGAGGAAAGACAGCAGTTTCCCCAACAAAAAGGTACTGTGGCAATACCATGGTAAAATAATGACACCCATTGTTAAATACTGTGGGTATACAATACCAGTCTGAATGTTTGGACACAGTGGACTCAATCTGTTTCTCATGATCTTAAATGCTTAAAATGAAATACTTAACCCTAACCCTAACTCTACACAAACAACAATTGTGCCTACATATTCATTTCTTTATGAAACTAACATTTAAATGTCTTTTAATGCATGGATTGGAACAAATAGAGATGCAAAACCAACAAGTGTGCATCATACTGCAGATGTGAACTTCAATTCTGTTTAAAACATATCCCAGGATGCACTTCATTAAGTCAGTTGAGCAGAGCTGAAATGCAGACAAAGCTCAAATATAGTCATTTTAAATAGAGTTTTGTTTAACATTTTTGGTCACTATATAATTCCCATTATTTCATAGTTTTGATGACTTTAATATTATTCTAAAATGTTTATGATAATAGTAGTTAAAAAGAAAAATAATAACATTTCTTGAGCAGCAAATCAGCATATTAGAATGATTTCTGAAGGGTCATGTGACACTGAAGACTGGAGTAATGATGCTGAAAATTCAGCTTTGCATCACAGGAATAAATTACATTTTAAAATATATTCAAATAGAAAGCAGTTATTTTAAATTGTAATAATATTTCACATTTTTACTGTATTTTTATCAAATAATTGCAGCCTTGGTGAGCATAAGAGATATTCAAAATCATCAAAAAATATTTTACTCATCCCAAACTTCTGAATAATAGTTTATCATGTTATGTACATTCTGTTATATTAAAACAAGCAATAGCCTGGTCTTCAAACAAACCGTCCTTCAACCCCAAACCCACGCAAAAATGTTTCTGCATTCAATTAGAGGTGGTGATCAAGTTGTATATATATATATATATATATATATATATATATATAAATGTATAAAAAACGCTAAATATAGCACTGTTGCAGATGTGCTTATTCATCTGTCAGCTCCCCAGATGGTATGTCTGCTGAGTCTGATGATGAAAACATTCATATATTTTTAAATACAGCACTCGAATGCAGCAACACAAAGCACTGTCATGACAACAGATCTAACAATCGAAGAGTATGGCAGCACATGTTTGGCAGGGATAACGGCAGGTAGCAAAAATAAGTGTGCTAAGTCCATCAAGCAGCGTGTAACAGGGGACTCTCCACAAACAGCAGGGTTAGAGGCCTGTAAATCAGATGCACAGGTGCTCAGATGAAGGAAGTAGGGAATGTCTTGAGCTTGCGGCCTGTTTTTCTCTTAGCATGCAATCCCTCTGGTCTCTCGGCATGACTCCGGGACTGAGTCATATGTCTGTGTGCACATCCTGGTTTCAGTTGCAAAGCATTTGTCCTGCCCTCAGCCCTTGCGAGTCCTCACTTTGGTAATGTAAGCTGGTGTCTACCAGTGGTGTCGAGTCAATGAGGGTGGATGAGTTATAGGAATGTACATTTAGGACCGACTTAAAAGAAACCTTTCACTCGAAAATACAGTAAATGCACAAATATTGTGAAATATTATTACAATTTAAAATAACTGTTTTCTGTTTGAATATAGTTTCAAATGTAATTTCTTCCTGTGATGCGAAGCTGAATTTTCAGCATCATTATTCCAGTCTTCAGTGTCACATGATCCTTCAGAAATCATTAGAATATGCTGATTTGCTGCTCAAGAAACATTTCTTATTATTATCAGTGCTGAAATCAGTTGTGCTGCTGAATATTTTTGTGGAAACTGGTATCACCACTCAAAAGAAAACAGAAATTAATACTTTCATACAGCAGGGATGCATTTAATTAATCAAAAGTGACAAAGACATTAATAATGTTGCAAAAGACTTATATTTCAAATAAATGCTGTTCATTGAACATACTATTCATCAATGAATCCTGAAAAAAAGTCATGGTTTCCACAAAAAAATTAAGACATTAATATAAATATTAAACATTAATCAGCTTTCCACATCAACAATAATGAGAATCAACATTAATAATTGAGCCCAAATATAAATTGATGAAAACTGAGCAGTAAATCAGCATATTAGAATGATTTCTGAAGGATCATGTGATACTGAAGACGGAAGTAATGACACTGAAAATTCAGCCACCACAGGAATAAATTACATTATAATAATTACATTATATTCAAAGAAAAAAACAGTTATTTAAAATTGCAATAATATTTCACAATATTACTGTTTCACTGTATTTTTGATCAAATAAACGCAGCCTTGGTGAGCATAAAATACTTCTTTCAAAAATATAACAAATCTAAATTATTACAAACTTTTGTAACAAACTTCTAAGAAGTTTCAGAACCTTGCTGATCATGCAAAAATATCACAATAGTTAGATTTTAGCTTTTTACACACGCATACAAACAAAAAACACCCAAAGTTAAATGCACAACAAACTGCATTGCTCAAGCAGAACACCTTCTCCCCCTTCTCTCCTCTTTGCCCATCCATCCCCGGCTCACCCTACACAAATGCGCAGATGGGGACATCTTCAGCAGAGCAGCACACACACCACAAACACACACAAACTGCTGGAGGCCAACCAGAGCACATATGCAGACATGAGACATGTGATCCCAAACAATGTCATGAGATGAGAAAGACTTTTCTTCTGGCACACTCTGAAGTAAGAAGCCAGAACAATAAATCGATAAAGATGATGATCTAGAGTAAGCCTCTGATCCTGTGAGCATCAGGACGTTTCACTATGAGGCTCTACAGGGTGGTCGGGGGGAGGCGGCGGGATGTGCAGAGGAAATGAAAATTCCATCAAACTCATGCTAGTAAAGGATTTCTGTGAGAGAGAGTTCACATAAGATGTCTGGCCCATGGACTCAAGCCTCTGCTTCCTCTCTCGTCTGAACACAGGGTTTATGAAACACCCCATGAAATTGTTTGGCAAGCACAGTTTTCTTTCCTGTGTTGTTGTAGTTTCTATTGAAACAGGTTTGGGCAGGACATGAAGTATATTTAAATAGCTGAATGTCCTTAGCTACAGTACATCACAGCATTTTATGCAATTTGCTATAGGCAGCTGGTATCAGGCAGTGTTAGTTAGTAATATATATAAACTATTAAAGTACTTGTGATTTATATACTATTATAGTATTTTTTTATGAATCCCATTTTTAAAATATTTTTTTATTTTCATTTAAATTTAAGATTTAGTAATTGAAGTTTAATTTTTTAGTAATTTTGTTACATTTTTGCCATTTTTTCTATTTAGCTTTAAATGTAGTTTTAGCAATGTTAGTACTTCAATTTATTTAATTTCATTTAGTTGCCAAGATAACATTTCTCACTTTCATTTAAAAAATAGTGCATAGTGCAGGATGAGTTCTTTTGTTCATTTAATTGTATATATGCTAAAAGCTTATTTTAGGAGAAGATACAGATGTAGACAGCAGATAACCTCAAAAACAACAGACATCTAAAAAAGATCATTTTGATTTCATGGGGTCTTTAATGGAGTCATACTTTTTTTCCCTTGAGACCCGTTTACAGATAACCAGTTAGTCATTTAATGAAATACTTGCATCAAAAATTATTTTTTAGTTTTTATTTATTTTTTTATTTTTTATTTTTGTATTTATTTGTGTGCCTTTAGCTTCAGTTTAGTTTATGTACTGTAAATGCTCTTTTTGGACTGAGGAGAAATATTTGAGTTCTGAAAGTTACAGTATATTTTCATAATACATTGGACATACTCTTGTATTTTAAAAGATCAAGGAAAATTGGCTTCCTCCTGATATGACCCTTTTAAGACATCACACCCTGTGTTTTCCCTGGCCAGTCCGCACAGATGAGCTCATTGAGGCTCTGCTCATCTATCACTGCTGGCTTTACAGGACAACACTCGGCATTAAGCAGTTAGACAGTCGGGATAGCTGTATCCTAAAGGGACTATTTGTGCATCAGCAGGTGTAAACTTTACGTGCGTCCCACTCCTGTTTACAGGGCAAACGTCTCCCCAGTGAGAAACAGAGTAAGCACTCCAGCAGATGCGTGCCTTTACTAGGAGCAATGCCTCAGACATGTGATACAGTCATACAAAGATAAATCTTCAGATGGTTAGATTTACTCTCTGCTCCTTCAAGATGCAGGTTGGAATCTAACGAAACACAGATCTGTCTGACTTTAGTAAATCCAAAAGATGACGTGATAATCAAAACTGAATGCAAATCTGAGATTTCCATTCACAGAATAACAATAAATGTAAAGGTGAAGTGTGCAATTTATGCATCACCACACGCAACTGGCCATTGGCCGATCAAACAGATAGCCCCGCCCCCAAACTCATGCAATTGGTTGAGTCAATGTTGCTATGTTGAGCTAGTCAAGATCAAACAAACAGATCAATGTTTTCATGGCACCACAAAAGATGGGGCAATTAACCTACAAACAGGTTACTTACAGATGAAAGCCTTTTAACATCAACAAAATAACTCACATCGCTTTTAAACTTCCAACTATTATTTAAAAAACAGCAAGAACCAAATGTGTTCCTTACCTTCATTCCTTCATCTCCTTTAATTCCCTAAAGAGAAACACAACAAACAAAGTGATCAATATGCTATGAAATGCAAAATGAAAGCTTCAAATAAATCAAAAGATAATGTTGACCTGCTTTTCTTTGGTCTAAAACAACTCATTTACATCTATCATAGCAACAGGGCAACATTAAAGTCAGGAGAGTTTCAGTTCACAACATCATTTATCTAAACAACCCATTCAGTCTCCCGTTTAGTGGAGGACTTATTTGAGTAAACATTTCTGTTCTGTCATATTCAGTGCCGTATGGCTTGGCAGCGCTGAGTAAATAGCTAAACATCCATGAAGGCGACAGACAGTAATTTTTCAGAAATAAAGTCTCGTGGGAGGAAGGCAAAGTCAGCCGTTGATTAATTGTGTTGGTAATGTGCCGAATAACGTGTCTCCTCTGATTTTAACCTTTTAATTGTAAATCCATTGACTTGGCCCTTCGCCTCTCTCACAGACGAATGTAAAGATGTCTCTTTTCCGAGCAGAAATGAGAGGCCAGACAGGAGACAACCTCAGTTCACAGGGGAGAACACATTTTAGCCTCCCTCCATAAATCTCCAGTTTTGTGAGCATTCATGAGCGCAGTGCCTGTCAATATCCAGAAGGTGGTGCAGTTGTGCAAAACAACTGTCCATCTGCATAGCACAAACGACTTCACCTGAGCTCAAATGAGATTGAATGTAAACGTAACAAACACAGTGCTACTTCAGTGTCTTGTATAGAGGAATTTTCCATAAGCTCACTGTATGACATGCTTACTATCAATCTAGCTTTAGCTATCGACTGGTTGCGTGCGTTGGACCTGAACTACGTGGCTGATGGAAGAAAGCTCAAGTTCACAAAGGTAGATTTGGAAGGGAATGGATATGGAGGTTGTTCCAGAGTTCACATGTGTAAAAGCGTAACACAAATCCAAGATTGCGAACTATATGGGTTGTATCAAAGCAAAGCAAATTCAATTTCACATGGAAAAAATTACATGTGGTTTTCATGCCAACATGTATTCCTCACAAAGTGTCAATCAGCATGCTTGTAACTGCACATAGGCTAAGCTGTATGACCCACTGTTCTGTTCTGGAAACAAGTGTGGAATGAAGTGGAAAGATTTTTGTGTGTGCAGGAAACAAAAAAATAAATGTGTAAAAGTTCAGGTTAAGTTTGGGGTCAGTACTTTTTTTTTTTAAAGAAATTAATATTTTTTTATTCAGAAAGGTGCATTACATTAACCAAAAGTGACAGTAAAGATATTTATAATGCTTTTTTTTTTTTAAATAAGCGTTCTTTTGAACTTTTTATTCATCAAAGAATAGAAAAAGAAAAAATGTATCATGGTTTCCACAAAAATATTGATAATAAATAAATCATATTAGAATGATTTCTGAAGGACCATGTGATACTGAAGACTGGAGTTGCTAAAAATTCAGCTTTTCATCACAGGAATAAATTACATTTTAAAATATATTAAAATATTATTACAATTTCTATTTATAATAACATATTACTGTTTTTAATGTATTTTTGAGGAAATAGATGCACTTAGTGAGCATAAGAGACCTCTTTCATGAACATCATAAAAAGAGAAAGTTACTGTAGTATATTTTGTGCTTTTCATAGCATTACACTAAGCCCCATTTACTATCTTAATTCAATCTTTCATTACCTCAGGGGTAATGCACTCAATGACTTTAGAGTTAAGCACATTGCTCAAGGGGAAGACGGTAAAACCCCAAACAGATGCTGTTATCAGCAACCCCCGGTACTTTGAGCAATTCCTCTAGTGCTCCAATGGTATTTAGTTTTGTAACCCAAACAACAAAGGTGCCGTCCCACTGGCTTAATCAAAACTATATGATTTGGGTACCTGATCTCACACCTTGATAAAATCGCACCCTCTTCTGTTGAAAGCCTGATTAAAGACGGAAGCAAGTATGTAATCTGAATACGTCTGGGTTTCCTACATCCTTCACAAACTTCAAGACTTTGATTGACACAATAACACACTGGAGAAAGCTAGTAAGCTCTGAAGCTGACTCAAAGGGGGCTGTCAATTTGAAGTTACCCTCTGTGTTGGGATTATGTAATGAGTTGACCCAGAAGTGATGGGTGACCTGTGGAGCAGGTTAATTATTTAAGCTACTTAAACCAGTCAAAGGTTACAGATTCCTACCTTGGGGCCTTCAGGTCCACTTGGACCAGCGTCACCACGATCACCCTGAGAGATAAGGACAAAATCGGTTAGAGAATGATGGCCATGCAGAAAGAAAAATGGAGTTTGACCCGATGAATTGTGTTCCCTCTAATCCACTAATATTTTATCTGTACTCTAGCATGACTTTAAAGTGATGTGCCAAGTTTCTTTTTCCACTTTGAAACTCTTCATCAAGCATGGCGATTGATGAGCCTCACATTCAGGGCTCTGCCCTGTAGCTTAGTGGTTTTCAATCACTCTGTTGAATGATTAATTGATACATCACTCCCTCACAGTTCAGCTTAATTCCTGAAGGTTCCTCTGAGAAGAAGGATCCGTTTCTAACCGTTTTGTTTAAGCAATCAACAGCAGTGCCAAATTTCTAGTCCTAAAATGTGGGATTTGATGAATGGCCTTTCGGATAACACAAACAATAAAGGTCTGCTCACGTACTTTGATAGACACACTCACCTTTTGTCCAGGTACACCAGGTTCACCCTATAAAAAAGCAAAAACAATCAAAGACCTCAAAGACCACTTTGGCTTTTATCAGGAAGCCTTTTTATTTGTTTCATATACTCTGAGCTATCCAGTTGTAAAACGGGCAATAAGCAGATCGGTCTTCCTTTATTGGGAACTTCGTGTCCAAAGGAGAAAGCCTCTAGTTACAGCTGTTATATAGACTGGCAGACAATCTTTATAGAGAGCTGAAATGTGCTTCTATAAGGGACTAGTGCTTCCAAATGGAGTACAATTAAAATTCCCCAGTCTAAACTCAGTGGCAATTAACGCATCAGGGGAAATACATACTTATCCAACAGCAACACGGATAATCAATTATGGCGTATCCACCCCTTCTGTACTGGCAACGACAGAGCAGACCCACCCTGTAGGCTGTTGAACTGTGTGTGAACTTCATGTGAGCCTGTTTATGACTCGGCTGTGGAAAATACTATCATTGCAGAGCAGCTGGACAGCTGTGTGCTTTTCAAGCTTACCTTCAGCCCCGGTAGCATCTACAAATGAAAGAAATAGAAACACACTTTCAGTTTGAAGCTTAAATTGTCATGTGAAACATTACAGACTTGTGATTTCATGTCAAATAATGTCAAGTATCTGTGTCAAACATACTTTCAGTTTGAAGATTACATTGTCATGGAGCATTACAGACTTCAGAGTTTACTTCACTTAATGTCATGTATCCGTATTAGGAAGGTAAGGATCAAAACGCATGTATTCAAACACTCACCCTTGGGTCTTTTCCAGGTTTTCCAGGTTCTCCAGGTTTACCCTATGCCAAAAATGAGAAGGTAGATAGTTAAAACACACACAATGCAAATGTTAAAAACAGAAATGCAGGAATGTGCAGCCATAATCACACATAAAATAAATTTTACATAAAACACATAAAATATTTTGCCAAAAAAAAAAAAAATCTGTACATTATCCAGTAAATATATAAATAAATATCATTATTATTTTTATTATTATTATTATTATTATATGAGAAAAAAGCTGCAATGTTATGGCCTGAGACAATGGCCTGGGACAATGACTTTAATTACTATAATTTTACAGTATAATGGTTATCCCATAAATGAAGAATCAGAATTATTTATTCCGGAAAGCCATGTAACACATTTGATTAACAACATGCATAAGTTTTGAAGAAAACATTTCCTGATGCAGATGATTTTCAGTGACTTACTGGGGGCCCACTAGCACCAGTTAGGCCAGGAGTCCCTGGAGACCCTGGGGGGCCAGGAGGTCCCGGTGGTCCTTGCGCTCCGGGCTCGCCCTGCTGAGAGACAGGAAGTTAGCATCTGAGATAAAGAAGTCATTTGGATATAAGGTACAATTCATATCATCAGAGGCAGGGTCCAATCTGATTCAAATCCAGTAATGTGCAATAATTAGATATGATTATGATTACTGTACTCAAATTTCCTTTATAAATTTTTATTTAGAAAAATATAAAAAAATATTCACAATAATTCACTGATGAAACAGTGGATCTGAAGCTGAGAGGAACCCAAGCCTGAAGGTTGAGTTGAAAGTTAGGAGTCAGGATGAGATGATTGATGTGGTTAATCTAGTTTATAGAGTACCATGTTTGGAAAAAAGAAAGTGAAACTTTTTTTTTTCTCAGAAAAAAAAGTTTGAAAAAATTGCACATTTACACTTAATGCTTTTAAGGCTTCAACTTTGAAAACCCAATAATATTGCTGGTGGCCTTACAGATCTTCTTCAGTAAAGTCTGCATCAATGGTTCTCAACTGGTTTTGTTTCAAGACCCAATTTAAAATTGGACATCAAATGGCGACCCAAAATTGTTTGTTGTACAAAATTTAATTTTGATGGTTTCGTTCTCTTGAGAGCCAACAACAACAAAACAAAGTGGTCGGCACAAAATATGTTTATCCTCATTGTAAGTGAACTCAAATCCCATGTAGTCTAGGTAATGTTTTTTTGATTAGACATCCAGCCTTTGACATAAACAACAAAATATATCAGAAGATTTTAATGGATAATAAGTCTATTTTCATTTCACTATCCTAGACAGTTGCATCTTATTATTTGCTTTAAGCTTATATGCAATCCTGCTGATCCATTTTTTTGATCCACCAGTTGAAAACCACGGCTCTACATGATCCACTCATGGCCTGTTTTAAAACTATCTCGGGTACTTCTTAGCAAGAGGAGACTTTCAGCACAGCAGAAGACTAAACAAAATCATCTACAGGAAAGTGTCCGGTATTTACACAGCGAGAGGGACGTGAAAATAGGAAATAAAACTGGACTAAACAATATCCTGCTATTCCTGAGAAGAGACCATAAGGAGAACTGATTATTTAAGCTTTCTGCAGTGTAATTATTTTTTAAAAAGTCTGTTTTCAACATTAAAGAGGCTTAGTTTGCACTCCGAGAACTCTGTGTAAGTTAGAAAAATTTTCCTTCCATTAACAGCATTCATTTCAAGTCTGCTACTATAGAGAGAAAATTAAGACCTCCTACATGCTGGCAACCATGTACGAGACTGATTAACCACAAATAGCTCAGATACCGTGACAAAGAAAAGCCTTTCTTTAATGCCGTCTCTGTTCAGTAGCGCTCTAGAAATCCGGAACACATCCATCAGATTCAGATCCATATTTTATCCATTTATTTCATGACAGGACTTGTCTAGATTTGATTTATGAGGCCAGATGTAGATCCATTAAATGGAGACATTCCATGATCTCCATCCAATGCACAGACCTGACCCAACCTGAAGACCCAGCCAATCAGCTGCAATAAGTTCTTTCCCTAACACTGTGGTCTTCAACAGTCTGTACCACTGTCTCCAAACATGGTACTCTAAATCAGTGCACACAGACTACACACCTGTAGAAATAAGATGGAGGATGCCAACCGTGGTCAACCTGTGCCCGGGTCACTTAGAGAGCGGGAAGTAAAGGCAGAGAGGCTGAAGTGGAGGGCTGACATCTCCCTCTAGGAAAGACTCACTTTGCTGCCAAATAAGCTCTCTCATTCTTTTGTTATCTTTTGACTGTCGTTGTGCGGATTATAGAATCAGATTTTGAAACTTCTGTTTGTTTTGTTAATATGGCAGGAGTCTTGCTCACTGTTCTTAAAGGATCTGATGAGTAACTGTAGACTGACAAAGGATATAAATGTACATTGTGTGCTTATAAACACCACATGAAATGGCTTAACAAATATAGATTAGTTTTCATTTTAGAGAGCAGCTGATTGGACTACAAAAAAAAAAAAAAAAAAAAAAGGACATGCCAATGAGTGCAAGATTATGTCATCAAGATTTCTGGACTGTGTATATGTGCTAAAAGTTAAATGGTATCACTTACAAGTTTCTATATGTTGCTTTTCAACAAGTTTAAAGTGTAAAGTGTCCTTGTTACAGTGTAATTATACATTTAAGTACTGAGTAATATTAGTTAACTACATGTACTTACTATATGGGTAGGGTTAGGATTACGGTTTGGCTTAGAGTTACTTGCATGTAATTATGCGTAATGCCTTGTTATTATAATAGTAAGTACATGTAACGTGTAACAAGGCCACCTTAAAATAAAGAGTTACCTAAAAATACTTTACAGTATTTATTGAAATTGGTAAAATATACATATATGAATACCTTTTTAGCATGTTGTATAAACTAAGCTCAATAAGTATCAGAACACTTTAAATGTGTCCTTGTTACAGGTCAAATGCGTTATAAGTAGTAACAGTAAATTATGCATAATTACAAGAAACCCTAAACCTACAGTAAGTACATGCAGTTAAATAATATTACTTAGTACAGGTACTTTGTGTAATTACACTGTAACCAGGACACATTAAAGTAAAATGTGTTAATATATCAACAAGCATGAATTTGTACGATTTATGGTACGATTCAGACGACATCTTAAAAACACCTGAACAATCCCTAAATTTGCCCAACATTATAATAGGACTAGACATACAGTATAAGGACAATCCATTATGTATTATTGACTTTTATTGAGCTAATGCACAGTTAAAACAGATGGACAATGTCTGAAAAGCCAGAGAGCTTTTCAACCTGACAGAAGTTCTTCCTGTGGGGTAGAGTTTATATGCCTATAAATTTTGTGAATTGGACATTATTTCAGGAAATAAGTGGACTTTGTCATATCATGACAATAAAACCATTGGCTATGATATTTGCCTAGAGCTCAGAAGCTGTTAATGGCCTCGGTGAATGCTGGCAGTGGGTGGACGAAGGTTGGCATCCGTAGAGAAGGGGTGCGAGGGTGGCAGAGAGAGATGTACCTTGAGGCGCTTTAGGATTAGAGGGCTTATTGAGGGCATGTTGCGGACGGTGATGGGCAACATCTGCTGAGGTCACAAAGCACAGGTGAGCCACGGTGCACAAAACCACCAGGCCACCAAGTTCACCAGGAGGCCAAAGGAAGGAAACGGGCCAGAAAGAGGAGAGGAGGGGAAGGGAAAAAAAACAGAAAAACAAGTGAAAATGAGAGTGAACAGTGAGGAAAAAGCAAGGCAAGGGCATAGAGAAAGAGAGAGATGAAGTAGAAGAAGGGAAAGAGAGAACCAAAAGGATTCAGCATCATTGAACAGAGTCATGAGTCCATCAGAATGGAGTTCTGTAGGTTTGCTAGTTTTTTTTAGTTAATTATTTAATTAATATGTAAAATTGGTCATTTATGTTGGTGATTTATGTTCAGTAAAATGTAGATAAAATATAAACTGTATTGACTTCCTAATCCACTTTTTGTAAAGTCTATGCAATGCCAATGAATTAATTTTGATAATCGACTGACAGTCCTATTAAAATATTTACATGTCAAACATCATCATTATCAGTGATAATGTTTCTATCTTTTCCACTGTGACGGCACCTGTGACTCCGCAGCAATGCTGTGTAGGTCAGGCTGGATTCAGTCTTGCCACAAAGAGAGATTCGCAACAGACTTACTGTGGCCTGTCCTCCAGCACAGGCGTTGACAATACGGCGTTTCTGTTGAGATCAGCAGCATTGCAAAGTACAGATTGAAGAGTTATTGACCCATAGATACACCACTAATAATTGATGTCATTGACCTTAAACACAACTTGCCTTCTTGGGAGTTGATTGTGTTTCATACCTCTATTCAATGGATTACACATAAAAATATATTCAAAAGAACTGAAGACTACTGAAAATGCTTCAGTTTTGCATGCTTTCTAATTCAATAAAATGTTGGTTTAAATTTTTCAAAACCCTAATGCATTTTGTTTATTTCCAGGTTTAAATGGAAAAAATACCACCTTTTTAATGGAGTTTTGGATTTTTGGACTGTATTGTGCATGACAAATACACTACCATTCAAAGGTTTGGGGTTGGTAAGATGTTTTACTTTTTTGTCTATTACAGTCATATTGAGAAATATTATTACAATTTGTTGTCTATTGCAATGTATTTTAAAATGTAATATATTGCTGTGATGCAAAGCTGAATTTTTAGCATCATTAATCCAGTCTTCAGTGTCACATGATCCTTCAGAAATCATTCTAATATGCTGATTTGCTGCTCAAGCGGTTGAGCTTTCTGTGGAAACAACTATGCATTTATTTTCAGGATTCTTTGAAGAGTAGAAAGTTCAAAAGAACAGAATTGATTTAAAATACAAATCTTTACAACATTATAAATGTCTTTAGTGTCACTTTGGATCAATTTAATACATCTTTGAAAAAAAATCTTACTGACCCCAAACTCAATTGCTTGGGGAAAAAAAAAGCAATATTAAGTAAATATGCATTGGTAAATGCACAGTCCAAATAAAGAAAATCTAAATTGGCTCGCTGAATTTTAGCATACGAGGAAAATACAAGCAAATCAAGAAGGCAAGTGTTTTCCAGTGTTCTTATCTCCCTGCAGAAGGATTTTCACCAATTTTACCAGAAAGTGACATTATATTAAGGTACTCTATGCATAAGGAGGCCAATCAAAACATGAAAGACACATGGTATTTAACATTTGGATGCATTTTTGATGCAGTATAAAGTTACAGTTGCATAGTGTACCTTAAAATGATATACCACAACCATAAAAGTTCCCTGAGAAGGCCAAAGAAAAAGCAGGAGAACAGCTGCATGTTAAGATGTGTCATTATAAATTTCCCCAGTGTTTTCAATCAGTTATAATAACAGGCACCTCTCTGCACCTCCAACAGTGCAGTGGATAAACTAGAGCACAGTTTTCAGCTATGTCTCTCTTTGCAGCAGGACTGTAACACACATATCATGGTATTAGGGATGAGGGACAGTGAACAGCCCACAAACCTTCAACATTAGAGCCTGACTGGAGCGCAAAGCTGCCAGCGTTTTCATTGGGAGCCCCTGCTTAAAATGGCCCAACATACAAATACACGGACATGGATACGGATACGGATACATAAACACACACACATACACACACACACTCAAGTGATAATTCCCATTTTTGTTCCACCACTGCAGGGTGTATCCTTTCAATCTAGGGCAGTGACCTTTGGGTTTAACCCTTAGCTGCAAAGAACCTATAGTACACAACCACCCAAAAAGACCACCCTTATGAGCAGCTTTCTAAATAGTCTACTGCCTCTCATGTGGCCTGGCCAACATGCATGAAAAACAGCTCTGTTTTGATGTGATATAGCTGTATGATATACTTCGTACCCTTACTTATACACAGTGATTAAATACTTAGAAATAAGACTATCAACTTGTGCCCTGCTGCTATTACTGTTCTTTCTTTTTCAAGCCAAACACAGATTCAGTAGAAACAACTACTGCCAAGGCTATTTTTCCGCTTTTAAATCGCGTGCTGTTTTTGAGATTACATAATTGATAAAATAGCTTCAAAAGGCCAAAATTACTTTTAAATAGGCCAGGGCTGTTACCAAAACCCCACATAAGAAACTTGGCCGCCTTTAACAGAGAGCCTTATCAAATCCAATTCAGCAGGCTGTTGGTAAAATTGCCTTGTTTACATGAAACTGTGATTTCCCCGAGAGAGAGCTGATCAACTTTGAAGCCCTGCCTTGGCATGTGCTCATGTGCTACCTATCTGAGACAACATCCAAGCTGTCAATCTATTGCTCCCCCTATTTTAATGTCTCTAATTTAACCGCAAAACACGTTATAAATGTCTTTTTAAGGGCAAACATAACAAATCATTTTGACAAAGAGAAGAATATTACGGAAACTGGAATGAAAACATATGCTTGGAATTTTCCAGCAATCAACAACAGATAACCTATTTGATAGCTTATTTTAAAACATAAATATGATTTCACAATATCAACTCAATAAGTTCAGTAAAACTTTCACTCACCCTGTGAGTGTAGTCACCACATACACCCTAGAAAAAAAATTATAATAGAAAAATCCATCACACAAAGTCCTCTAAAGCCGTTTCGCAAACATAAGAAAATTAGCTGGTATTTTAATGCATTTCATGCACGATTTTACCTTCTCTCCTTTTGGACCAGGTTCACCCTGAAAAATAAGATTTCAACAAAAACTTAAATTCCATCCAAAATGTAATTCATGCATAACATTCCACTGCCGTGTCAAAACTCCTGTGAAATGATGACTATATAATAATACATATTAAAGCAAATGCTTACTGGTACTCCTTTAGGACCACGAGGACCCTGGGAAAATAATCAGAATAACAATATGGAAATGTTACTGGATTGACCATGATTAACTTTTCCTGTTTACAGAACCTCTCAGCCATAACAAGCACAACAATTCCCTATAAATTAATGTCTTATGTTAGAAAAGGAAAAACAAAAAGAAAATTTTATAAAGAATATTTTAATT
Source organism: Tor tambroides (assembly GCA_021397915.2). Lineage (NCBI taxonomy): Eukaryota > Metazoa > Chordata > Actinopteri > Cypriniformes > Cyprinidae > Tor > Tor tambroides. The sequence goes on along the minus strand of JAFVLL020001247.1, from coordinate 30,625 downwards.
TTTTTAAGTGCTAAGGCTGAAGCAAAATTTTGCTTGAGCAAGCTTAAGTGCTTGTACGGAGGGCATCAGTGACCGCTTTTAAAAAAAAAAATTCCCACAATGCATCATGCGCTCTAAAAAACATGTAACCCACAGCCTTAGAGCTGACAGACAGATTGATGAAATGCCTTCAGAGGAGCCATAACCTGTTAGCCTGCACCCCCCATTTTGGGCCTCACAGCTGAAAATGACCTACCTAAATTAAAATGGTAACATTTCCTGTCAATAACGTGCTA